>JAQBSW010002801.1:0-95384 GCA_029291075.1 Eudiplozoon nipponicum
CTCGACCAGACTTAACAAACAATCAATCGGATTATTATAATCAAGGTTGCGGTCTTAGTATAAACACCTGACCCGTTAACTACTTACATATGTCAGTATAAACTAAGAATTGTATAGTGTAGAAAAGGCAATTTATCCAGTAGATAGGCTTCGTCCATATTTGGAACTCATCAGGTACTGGCCAGAATTTGCCGCGGACAGGACTCGAACCTGGGCAGGACCGCAATCTTGATTATAATAATTGTTATCACCACCCGCGCAACTAATGTTCGTTTAATTATATAAATGTTCATTTCAATACCACTTCCCCATGTAATGTGGTGTCTGTTCAGTAATGACAGATTGGGATGGTTAGTTGGAACTTTGGGTCTAAATGGATGCCATATGACCTCCACCTAAAGGAAAAATAGACTAACCAAGTTACATTAGTTAGTATATAACTGAAAATTGTGTGCATTGTAGTGTGCGGCAGGATGGCTCAGTGGTTAGAGCACCAGGTTCCGAAGCAGACGTGCCCAGGTTCGAGTCCTGTCCGCGGCAAATTCTGGCCAGTACCTGATGAGTTCCCAATAAGGACGAAACCGGTCTACTGGATGAATTGCCTTTTCTACACTATACAATTCTTAGTTTATACTGACATATGTAAGTAATTAATGGTACTAACATGATGGATATCAATATTTGCTATAGTTCACCGAAATTGAGAATTAAAAGTATTTCTGAAGCCCTTTATATACAACAACAAGCACCTGACCTATATATTCAAAAGTTTCATCAACATGATATTCTAATCGACAGGCCACGAATAACAAAATTTAACAGCAATTTACTAGTATCCAGTCAAGACCGAATAGGCCCTCGACTAGAATCAACAAACATTCAATCGGATTGGTAACAAACTGAAAGGGAAATAACAGAGGCGCATACAGTGACAGAAATTTCCAAACAATATGTGCGTTCAACACTGCAATCCACACTTGCGCTGTTACCAAGTGAAGAACACAAATTTGCGCAAAATGGTGAAACGAAAGACTTCTCTCGGAAAGATGGCATTCGTACACGTAACAGCGAATAATCCGCACGGATGGTTAACTCTCAAGCTATCAATACAATAATGACCAGATCTCAGACACACTTATGCAATACAGTGAGAAGTGACCTTTACATGCAAACAGGACACACACACAGACACAAACGCATACACACTTACCAATCAGCCAAAACAAGAAATATAAGTAAAACCGAGTCAGATTTGTTGCCACCCACATAATCAAATGAAAACCCAGAATGTATATAAATGAAAGATTGTAGAGCGAAGTTTAGTAATCTCGAAATAAATGGCCTTTATCCACATTTTATTAATGTGTTTTTCTTCCTAATTAGAAATATATGTATATAAGTATTATATATATATATATATATATATATATATATATATATATATATATATATATATATGCGTGTATAATTTTAGACACATTATTTTTTCTGTACAAATCATTTAATATATAATGGAAAAGTTAAATTATTTCTTGAATACAGAAAGAAACACAATTGCATTTCTTTGTTAATAAAGATAATGTATTTTTATTTGAAATCTATCAAATTGCCATAAAAAACGAAAACCCTTGATATTTTTAATGGAAACAATGAAAGTATGGAGTTAAGTGTCCACAAACTAAATTGGTGATTTTTTAAAAATTTACACCAATTTATTCAATTTTTTTGCTTTTAAAAATTATATACCTAAAATTTGAGGCAATAGACACGATAGCAATTATACAAAGCGTGGTCAGCGTTTTTCCTAATACGAACTGTACATTCATTAACTGAAACAATTGTACTTTCGTTGAACTCTTAGAATTAATGAAGTTTTTAAATTGTACTTTCAATCAGATGTGGCCGGGAAAAGATTTATTGATCTGTGCAGACGACATAACTAGAATCTGACCAATAAACTTTTAGGCTAAATTCTGATTGTTGCGGAGAAGTAATACATATTCAAGTTTGTATTAGGTGTTGCGAACCTAGTATCAAATTAGTTCAGCTGTGACCAGAAGGATACACCAAAGACAGCATGAACGGAAAGTATAATCTCGTGCAAATTCGTTTCGGGCATACTGGCGACTCGTCAGTAGGAGCCGGTATTACGCCCTTTACCCACTATATATTTGGGTGAAGAATGTGGGATAATAGAACGGTACAATCTCCTAGACAATTTTGTAAACCTGCAATAGTGAAGCTAACATCATATAAAGTCTACGACAATGCGACTTCAACGCTAACTCACTTTATATAATATATATACCGAGTCTGTAAAGGATACTAACACCATGGCTATTGTGTTAGTAACTGATACCAACATTATTGTACCGAAAAGGTACATGGTACTAACACTATGGTTTCCGAGTCGGTACATGGTACCAACATGATGGATATCAATTTATGATATAGTTCACCGAAATTGAGAATTACAACAATTTCTGAACACCTGTTACTCTAGTAAATCCATACACTCTGGCCTTGATCGATATCAGTTTTCACATTTCGCGGTAAGCATGACATCATTAAATTCAATATATAACAGTTAAATACTGTTTGTTGCGGAGAACTAATATATATGCAAGTTTGTATTAGGTGTTGCGAACCCAGTAACAAATTAGTTCAGTTGTGACTAGAAGGATAAACCAAAGACAGCATGAACGGAAAGTATAATCTCGTGCACATTCGTTTCGTGCTTACTGGCGACTCAACTTGTATGCTACCGATTGAATCACGCTTTCGAGGGCAACAAAGAAAAACAAAATATTTGAGATAATTTTTCAATCGCTTGGTTATCATTTAGCAAGTTTAATAAAAAACGAATTTAATGCCTTTATGATAAAACTGGAAACACTGATATTATTGACGGTTTGAAATTAAATGGACAACCTCACCAGAGATTTGGACGAATTCACTAGTCAATCAATATTTCATGCGAATTCTAGTGCCTTTATTTTTAATTTTGCAAAAGATGTCTAGTTAAATGGCGAGAAAAATGTATTATCCTTATGAGTAGACTTATTCAACTTTTAGTGGAGTTGACTCTCCTCGCTAGACTTACGCAACATCCAAAATGTTTACAGATAAACACATCAAGGAATCTGTCTAGCTTGCATAAAACGACCATACAAAAAACAGTCGAACTTGGCGTTTCATGAGTGTTTACTAACATACCAATATAAAATGCAATAGTTATCTTGTGCTACCAGATTTAAAGTTAAATTTCAGATTTGACTAAAGAAAGTTATTACCTAAAGGTACAAATACTAATCTACTCAGAAGTGTTTAATTTATGGTTAAATATAAATTGTTACACGAAACCTAAATTTTGTAGCTTTGAACGCAGAATAAAATAACTTTAGGTTGATGTATAAATGTGATATCTTACATAGACGATCATTTCGAACGTTTTAAAAAAAAGCTATATGGCTGATCTACTGTTGCTTATTCCAGAAGCAGCCTAAATATCTGGAACCATGAAATAAGCCAGTAAAGGCAGACCAGACATACGATTAACACCCAATATTGAACATGACAGTTCACTTCCCTTCTCGGTTACGTTATTTATTCGTGTATGTATAGAATCAGCAGAGTGCAAAATTCCGAGAATAAAAACTAAATAAATTACCTCGAAAATCAAATTAATAAGATCTGCTCTTAGCACAAGTTTGAGCAAGAGCCAAGCTACTTGAATCGTATTTTGTAATTGGAAAACACGTCAGCAATTATGCAACATATCGTTAAAGCCACATATGTATGTTCTCCAGACGTAGCATTTAATATAATTACTAAATGCAATAACAGAAAGGAGTTAGCCAAATAGGAAACTTAATGCATAAACAAACTGTATTCAAATTTTTTCTTTAAATCAAGTTTGCGAGCTTGAATTAAACATTGTATTTAACCAGTTGTCGAACAGCATAACAAAACTACCGCCAGTCGCAATGCACTGAGGCATTTGACCTTCCATGATCATAATCAGAGTTCGAGGCAAGCTGACTATATATATATATATATATATATATATATATATATATATATATATATATATATATATATATGGAAAGCAAAATTAGATATGTGGCTCTCACCTCTAGTAGTCTCGCATACATTGTACTTGACTGGAAATGTCAAATTAATACAAGTAGAAAAAATGTTCGGCCGTTCAGCTTGAACTGGATGTGATGCACAATTTCTCATTTTCTATTTTGTTTGGCCTTTAATTATATATATATATATATATATATATATATAAAGAAAGAAATTTATGGTAAATTACATAGAATAATTTACCATTAACTAACCTGTCCTATACAGTACTTGCTTTACACTTTTTTTGTACCGTTTCAATAAAAAAATTATCAACAGTTCGTGGCAGCCGTTCAAGAATTTACTGGCTGGTTAGTCAAGACTTAAAAGAAAATGAATATAATAATGCAATTAACGTTTTAAAATCTAATAGCTATCCTAGACAATCAATTGAATCAATTATACAAAGGGGAAACAAATAAAACCAGACGCATTTCGGACAAGAAAAGAAAGTAGTTTATCGTAACATCCCATATAAGGAGAATTCAGTTTCCCGAATAGCCCAGAAAAAGTTTAAGTGGCATTAACAAGAACAACTACTGCAGCTAAACTACGATTTTTATATAGAGTAACATACTTGCCATTGCCAGCAATGAAAGAGAAACAGCCGCTAATGTCGGTATCAAATATTATTTACCAATATGCATACGCAAGTTGTCGATCAACTTAGGTAGGTCGATCAACCAGACGATTAATTACTCGAGTGAGAGAAAATTGCACTTTAAATGCCTTTTTAAAATCAAATGGAGAATACACGTCTGCAAATGCGCAACACTTCGTTGAAACCTCACACGTATGTTCCCCAGACGTAGCATAATAAATAATTACTAAATGCAATAACAAAAGGGAGTTAACCACATACGAAGCCTAATGGATAAACAAATTGCAGCCGGACTTATGCGAGCAGAAGAAGCATGTTCAGGCATTCACCTTGTAATGAAGGTGACGCACGCAATTGATTGGCTGTTCACTTATTTCACACTCTCTCTCTATGTTTATATTTTTATATCCTGTTTTGCATTTCATTTTATATATAAAGAGATGTTCATTTTTAGATAATTGAGAAAAAATGAGAAAGAAGTGGTTCTTGTATCTGGTAAAACTTTTGATCAGTTTTTCTCATAGAAAGGGCACTATGGATATATATATATATATATATATATATATATATATATATATATAAATATATTGATCATTTGTAGATACTTGAGATGAATAAGAAAGCAATGGTTCTTGTATTCTATATTGGTAATATTTATTTCATTAGGGCTTGCATTTCAAAAGAATATTATATATTTTAGTGAATAATGCCTTAATTAAAACGTGGTGTGATTTAAGAATTTGATTGAGGCCAAAGTGTAGGAATTTTTGATTTAACATGTGTAACGTATTCCTTGTAATTCTCAATTTAGAAGAAATTTAGCCTGTCACGAAATCTACTATTTTGGTTCCCTATACATGCTTGGTATTTCAAAACCGATTGTCTTGTTTCGCATTGCAGGCTCGGTATATATTATATGTAAAGAGTTGGCTTGGAAGCCGCATTGAAGAAGACTTTATATGAAGTTATCTTCATCAATCTTGATGCAAACGTTCGAAAAGGATATTTTACCGTTCAATTGTCCCGCATTTCTTGACCAAACATATTATGTGTATAGATCAAAATACAGGCTTCGATAAATGGGATTATACCTTTCGTTCATGCTAACGTTGGTATACCCTTCTTTTCCTTTTTTGGTATTAGGTATAAAATACGTAATACAAAATTACATATATATTAATTATATGCAAACAAAAATACATAAAAATCAGTCAGCCTATATAATCCCAAGATCCATTAACTTAAAATTGTATTCGTACCATGCGTTGTTATTTTCCTACAAAAAAGCAGTGTTTGTGGACTGAAGTAACCATCGGTAATCAAATCTCAAGCAACGCTTAGGTATAAAGTTCGCTGAAGTGCTACCACACATTGTAAGCACTGGTAAAAATGCTCCAAATAAATGCATTTAAACTTAAATTTAAATTAAATGTAAGTTACCTGATAGTTGTTGTGACTAACGTAAGGTAAGTTAAAATTTTGTTATCGTTGGAGGTATTTCGGTTGCCTCGAACGCAGATCAGTTAAAATACTTAAAGTTGACTGTTTCTCAATCGCTTAACAAATTGGAAAACAGTGTATTTATAGCTCAAAGAGTTATTGTGTATTTTGTGCTATTTACGCATTAAATTTGACAGTGATTGCCTTTAGACGTATTTTTGATTATGAAATATTTCTTACCAAATGTGTATTCTACAAAATCATCAAGGATAATGGGCATTATACACACATGTTTATATATATATATATATATATATATATATATATATGAGTATATTTGTGGAACTATATCATATATATTGCCAGTAGAAACTATACGTAGAATAAGGGAGTAAATATAATTTAGCAAGCAGACCAGTTTCATCGTTTTATGCCCATGCCTGAAACACTACGGTCCGAGGTATTTTGGAACACATATTTTGGATTTTGCAACTGATCCACTACCCGCAATTTTCCATTCTATACCAAATTGCGCATTTACATGAATCGTTCTGTTAGATAGAATGTATTTGGCATTGCATTGGACCTAAATTTCCAACTAGATAATTCAGATTTGTTTATATAGCACTGATACAAAGCCACCTATAGAAACGATATTTTATTAAAGCATATTTTATAAAATATATGTATTCAGTATAAACTACACAGTGCAGAAGACGCAAAATTCAATTCTTTAAGTAGATCGGCTTCCTCTTTATATTGAATTATTCAAATAATTTGCAGTATTGCGGTGCACTGGACTCAACCTGGAGACCTTTTGCATTGGAAAGCGTTTTCTTAAGGTGGAGCCCTTAAGACAATTACTTTGGCATGAAGTTCCACCTGGTCACTCAAGATACCCTATTATTGACTAGATACCAAGCCACTTCAGTAAGTGATATTGAATTTATGTAGCTTAGAAGGACTTTAGAAATTATTCTTCCACATAAACCAAACAATGTAGGACATGAAAAATCCAATTCACCAAGTGGGGCAGGTTAGTCCTAATCGGGCGTCAATGAACTAGTTCTCAGAGGAACCACGACCTGCCTCGATCCGTAGTACATTTTCTTCAGTCTTGCAAGTAATCTACTATGCGTCTCATTTATGCACGGCCTGCACTTTTCAGTTATTTACCTACTTATATTTTTGATTTAATCTCTATTTAAAGTGGAGCCTATTTTGCATCTATTTTTACCTAAAGTTCTATCTTGCCGCCACTAATTTTTATAGCAAAAAATACACCATTACCCTTTGGAAACTTTTATTAAATTATAATTTGTTTATACAGGAGTTTGCCATATATATCTAGTCAGTAGAAAATAAAAATTACAAATGATAGGATATGCTACTCACCAGGTATATGGCTTTCGTAATTTTTGGATGCTCATCGAATAAGTGTCTGTCTTGCTTTCATTTTACTGCGCCGTTCTAGTCATGTCCTACGGGTAATTTACAATTTTATACAAATTTATTTCTATATAAACAAACATTGGTTGCACAGGCGGTAGCAACAATTATAAAAACCAAGATTGCGATCTTGATATAAGCACCTGACCAATTAATTACTTACATATGTCAATACGAACTAAGAATTGTATAGTGCAGAAAAGGAAATTCATCCGGTAGACCGGTTTCGTCATTATTGGGAAGTCATCACGTACTGGCCAGAATTTGCCGCGGACAGGGGTCGAACCTGGGAACGTCTGCTTCTTAATCTGTTGCTCTAACCACTGAGCCACCTTGCCGCACACTACACTACACACAATTTTCAGTTATATACTAACTAATGTAACTTGGTTAGTCTATTTTCTTTTAGGTGGAGCTCATATGGCATCCATTTAGACCCAAAGTTCCAACTAACCATGCCCAATCTGTCTTTACTGAACAGACACCACACTACATGAGGAAGTGATATTGAGATAAATAAACGGACATTGGTTGCACGGGCGGTGATAAAAATTATGTTTCTATTTGATCAGCGTGGATCTGTTAACGCTGTGAATGAGTTTCAAATCTATGAAATAATCAAGCTCATGTTTGAGTTTTTGTCGAGGCATTTCACGAAATTAATTCACGTGGACTCAATAAAGAAGTAACCGGTCTACTTGATTAATAGCATTTGCTAACTTTCGCTATGCTGAGTTTGTAACGGCCATGTATATACTTTAGAATCTATCCAATTTAAGTTAATTTTATAGCACTTTACAAGATTGCTTATTACTCTGTCAAAGACTGATTACAAAAACAATATTTGCTGTACAACTAAAAAGTGCAAGCAGTTTACGGCTTGTGCGACGCAGTGAAGGTGATGCCGAACTTTAAATCAAAGTTCAGCAGTTTCCACAACGGTCGTATAATTTATGGCTGGTACATTTTTGATTGCCAAAAATGGATAAAAGCGGATTATACAATGAGTTCCTTTTTTTATCTTTTCCAGTAATTACCTTATGTTGACAAAAAAATTATATATTGAATTCCTGCCAATAAACTTTAATTCGCTTTCATTTCCCTAGATTGCAGGGAATCTTGTCTGTAATGACAAATCACATTGGGAGCTTTTAAGAACTTTAATTCGTAAGCGATCCTAAATAGGCTGAAACTGAAGGAGAGATTGCCAAAAACACGATTTGCTATAAATTGTTTTGAATTGCAATTGTTAGATTTTTCAATATGTAGCTTATTCTGACAATATATTTTTCCCATTAAAGATCGGTCATGTGATTTTGTGATCTTGAAATGCTGTTGCTACTAAGTAATTAGCATTGAGAAATAGCGTGATCATATGTGCGAATTTTTTTCGCGAATACCTTTTTCTCTACGAAAGAAGATTCCACTATGCTTCTAACTCATAATATACTGTTTTATATAATGTATGACGTAAAAATTGTAACTAATCCATGAAAAGGAAAAGCGGGGTAGAAAATCTCTTAAAAAGGATTAAACAGCTTTTGTCTACCTCCGTTTTTAACTGATTAATTGAATTTGTTTAGAGGATTTTTTCCATATTTCCACATGTCTTACGATGATATATCTCATTTATTTGAGGGGTAAAATTAGTCGAATATATTTAAATTTAGCGGTTTATTTTAATATGTTAATTGATTTTTGCGCCCAGACCCCCGCAAGTTTCATGTTGCTTCCTAACATTTTGTAATTGAATTAAATACAAACGCCAATTTACGCCATGGTGCATTAGTGGTATTTCTAAAAAAAACGTATTTTTATATAAATAAATTAAGAGTATTGTAAACGCCTCGGATGCAAGTAAGTGCCGTGCAACGTTACGAGAAGAAGACAAAGCCGTAGATAATTGGGGACAGTTACTTCGAGAGGTCCTCATCAGGACTGGTAAAACGTTCACCGGCAAATGCCGTGAAAGTTTAATAGTGCTGCAGTGTCTAGAAATACTGTTAGACACTTGTTAAGTGCTCCGGCATGTTGGCTGGTGTTTCTTCGTTCGAATGCACCGAAACACGTAGAGTTGTCGAAACTGGAGAGTTGAGTTGCTGTTCGAATGCTCAGGGTTTCCTTGTTGAAGATCTGCGCCAACACCGTGGTAACTGGCACACGTAGAAACCCGATTAATAGATAATCGATTACGTATGACTAGTAGTGAAACAGCAGGAAGTTTGGCTTGACCTAAGTCTGCGTGAAAAGGTGACACAACATGGTAAACGCAAGTCCTGAATTCATCGTAGGTAGACAGTCAAGTAAAGAGAGCGACAGCAATCATCCATAACGCGCAGAGCAGAAGTGTCAATTGTAATGCATGGTAAATGCATCGTGCTTATATACTGGTGCAGGCGCAAGGTCGCACGCCATTGGTTAACGGCAAATTTCGCTTGTTTTAATTGGTACCGCGTAATGAAATTTGAATTTCATTTTGGCAATATGTCGGCGAATTAATCTGAGCCGTATTCGGTTACATTCGTGACACACTCTCTCACGACCAACACGATTAGCATGTCTTATTTACGCACAACTGTTTAAAAAAATAGCTTCAGCTAAGAATTTTATTCGTTGAAATTTATTCTTTTTGTTATCCATACCGATAGAAAATTGGTAACACTGAAGAATACACAGTGTAACAGTTGTGTTTTGGATAACATTTTTGTGTAGGGTCAATCACTGCGTACGTTTTCTCTAAATTTGTACAGCCAGTCTTCATGCTTTTCAACTAAGGTGAGCTGCGCCACAACCAATATTCTATTTATATAAAATATTTTTAATCGGCAGCACGGTAGTCCAATTCAACCGTTCTGTTGCGCATAATCTGTGTCGAACGCATAGCATTTTCTCTTTACTTTTATAGTATAAGATTAAATATGCTAGCTCCTTATTAAATTTATGTGTAACGCCAATTATGTTATATGAATTTTAGATAAAAATTCGTCCACATTTTCTCTGGATTGCAGGTTTTGAGATTAAAATAATTTAAACATATTTATCCTTGAAATAGCTAATTATGCAAAATCTTTGCTGATTTTATGAGCTTTTTGGACCAATGAGGATATATATCTACATTTAAATTATATTGGAAAAAAGCTGTCCAAAAGGTAAACGTTGTTCATCATAAATTTTTTGATGAAATGTTACTATTCAAGAAGAACATTTTAATTTTGTATTAGCAGGATTTATCCGTCAGATATTTAAATATAGAGACTTATCTTGTATTGTACAAACTTGGAATTGGTATTCAAAATTGAATAGCTCTCGTATATATATATATATATATATATATATATATATATATATATATATATATAGGGCCTCTCAGATTATATTCTAAAAATAACCCGGAAAACATAAGCTTACAATGGAATATTTCAGAGACCATTCCCAAGCTATGAATCTGTTCATAGATTTTACCTTCAATTTTGGAGAAGATTTCTACACACCAAGAGCTTCGACATTACGATGTTTTTGTGTACACTTTCGAAAATTAGAAATAAAATGTGTTGTTTCTTGCCTCAGATCTTTCGCCTGTTAGCAAACGCCTAAATCATGCATGGTAATGTGGCACAAAACTCATTTTTTATACATCAAGTAGGAATTTGATCTGAGGCAAGTGAATTCAATCCCATGCTGCATCTGTTTAATTAAGATTGATTTCTTTGCCACGCCCAATTTTAAATCGATCTGTGTTCAGATAGTATTGCGGTTTTCACTTTCACGCCAAACGAGGAAAAAACTACCATAGGAATTTTCCCAAATTGTTGCAGTAATTTTAGAATGTCAATCACTGATATTATTCTCCGTTTCTGCATCGGAGGCAACTTTTAAATATTTAAATTAGATTTTCGCATGACTAAACCAACACCGCTTTATGCTTCCTTAATCAGCAGCTAACCCGACTCCATTGACATTGTCACTTGTTTAGAAACTAAAATTAATTTGCGCGAACTAAAGTCCGAGTTAGTTATTGTGTTTGTTAACTTAAACATTCTTGACTTATATGCAATGTTAAAATTTTAAGAATTTTATCTATTTATTTTTAACAAAACCGTATCAATTAACTGAATGTTCTGCAGTCATTATTCAGCATCATAATTAGCTACTCCTGTAAGTCAGAGAGTATAATATGGTGTTCCTATAAAGGTAGACGTGAAAAAAACTTATGCCTTGTGTAAACAATTATCTTAACAGTTTGAGGAATTACTCAAAAATTCGTCAAATAAAAACATTGGTTCATTATAAAGAACGTGTAAATTAGTTTGCAATATAAATATTTTCCATTTGGTAATACGTAAATTAGATATCTGTAGTAATTTGTGAGTAAAAAATATATAGGAGACTTAATGCATAGCAAGTTTTCCTTAGTTGATTTGATTGAAATTTTGACATAGGAAGTTTAAAATAAAGATCAATTTCAGTTCGAATATACGCTAGACGAAACGCCCAAATTTGAGCAAGTTGTGATTGATAATAGTATCGCACTGTATGGTAATTAAGACCTGGTTACTTAGATGCCAGATAGTTGAAACTCTCAGGTATTAATCTAGCTAGATTTATTGGACTTTCTAAAGAATAATTAACGTCATTCTTTCTGTGCTATCTGCGTCAATGGTAAATATTAGGATTTATCAGTCATCAAATTGGCTTGCTGTAAAACTTAATTATTTGGTAGAAAAAAATAAGTCAAACCTAAAATTACAGTTACATTTTAGATTAAACGGTATGTGAGTAATATTTTGAACCAAATTTACTAACATATTCATTTTATTATGATCAAGGTTGCGGTCATGATATGAGCACCTGACCAATTAATTACTAACGTATGTCAGTATAAACTAAGAATTGCATAGTGTAGAAAAGGCAATTCATACGGTAGACCGGTTTCTTTCTGATTTGGAACTCATCATGTACTGGCCAAAATTTGCCGCCGACAGGGCTCAAACCTGGGCACGTCTGCTCCAGAATCTGGTGCTCTAACCAGTGAGTCACTCTGCCACAGACGTGCCCAGGTTCGAGCCCTGTCCGTGGCAAATTCTGGCCAGTACATGATGAGTTCCAATAAGGACGAAAACGGTCTACTGAATTAATTGCCTATTTTACTCTATACAATTCTTAGCTGATACTGAATTGTTTAAGCTTATATCTAGACCGAAAAATTTATTTTAATAATTGTTATCACCGCCCGCGCAACCAATGTTCGTTTAATCATATTCAATTTATATTGAACTGATGTTAACCAACCTTTAATATGCACGCCAGTGCGTTGAGACCAATCCTCAAAAAACTCAAAGTTGATTGTTCGTAAAATAAGTAATTCTTATTAGCTCTGTTAATGAGGAAATTTGTCTTTAATGGGCAGCAACATAGATAGAATAATGGTACGGGTCTACGCAGAATTGCAGGTGTAAAACTACCACCAGCTAATGAAAACCATGAATACACTAAATGGGATAGTTGCACTGCACAATTAAATAAAACAACGTTCAGAATAATAGCTTATTTATGGGATCCGCCATCTCCAAAATTTTTAAAAATGTTTTCATGACTAATTTATAATAAATCAACATTATTTTGTGCATAGTCGCAGATGATATAATGGATGAGTTTACGATAAATTTAAAATTGATAAAATAGCAATTTGTGTGTCTTATTTATATATACATATTAATATATATATATATATATATATATATATATATATATATATATATATATATATATATATTCTTTATTTTGTCCATTGCCTTTGAATATTACACAGTATATTTCTAATTAGAAAGAAAAAAATATATATAACGCATTTAGTAAACGTACTCGTAATAGAAACTAACTGTTGACTAAAACGTTAATTATTTAAGGAATCTATGATTACCTGTTAATATAAAGAAAAAATTTGACTTCTTTCAACACATTTGTCACGCAAAATTACACGTGGCTGAAAATATTTTTATTAAAATAAGTTTGAGATAAACCATATACGCTCTGTTTATCTAAATTAATCTTTAACAAAGTTTGTATATAGACACTTTACTTTAAAGACATAGAACTACAATTATATATATATATATATATATATATATATATATATATATATATATATGTATTGCGCATTTAAAAAATGGTTATCCTTTTACGTTATAGTTAAATGCAAACAATATCTTAGCCATAGTCCTAATGTTAAAAGATTTAACAGTTGATAAAAAGTTGATTTTTTAAACAACCAAAAGTTTAGAATGGTATTATACAAAAATAAATAAAATATGACTTAGTGGTTTTAACATATTTAGTTCTTAGGACTTTTATCATTTTTACAAATAAAATTCATTAACTTAATTGTTTTAAATGCTTTTCATTTAAATTATTATGACGTAATTTTAAACATTCAATTACCGCGTTTTGCACTTTCGTTTTTTTGCTTTTAAATAAAAAAAATATTTTATTAAGTCAAGAGCGTGCGTTTTAAAACATTAAAAACTGAACAATATTGATAGTTGCTTCATTTTTTAAAAATGAACTAAAATTATTAAACAATTTAAAATGGATTACGACATTACAAACGGCAGTAATAGAATTGGAATTGATGGGTTCGTGCACATCATTTGACAGATCTATTTTGCCTTAGCATTAAATTACAACTGATAGAAAGGGAGTCTTACTTTAAACAATCAATGATTGCACGGGCGGTGGTAATAATTCGTCAAATTAAGTTTGCAAGCTTGAAGTAAACACAAATCCCATCTTATTTTACCTGTTGATGAAAAACATAGCGAAATTTAAAATTGCGACGCCGTATTTATTAAAATTACATGATCGTGTTTTGAACAAAAAAGCACGCTGAATTCCAGTTGTTATATATATTATATTATATAGAGTTAGCGTTGAAGTGGCATTGTCGAAGACTTTATATGATGTTAGCTTCACTATTGTAGGTTTACACATTCGTCTAGGAGATTGTACTGTTCTATTAGCGCATATTACTCACCCAAATATATAGTGGTTAAAGGTCATAATACTGGCTCCTACTGATGAGTCCCCATTAAGCACGAAACGAATGTGCATGAGATTATCCTTCTTGTCAGAACTAAACTTATTTTTTACTAGGTTCGCAACACCTAATACATACTTACGTATATTAGATCTTCGCAACACACAGTATTTAACTGTTATATATTGAATACAATGATGTCATGTTTACCGCGAAATGTGATAACTGATATCGATCAAAGCCAGAGTGTATGGATTTACTTGAGTAACAGGTGTTCAGAAAAAGTTTAATTCTCAATTTCGGTGAACTATAGCATACATTGATATCCATCATGTTGGTACCATGTACCTTTTCGGTACTATAATGTTGGTATCGGTTACTGACACAATAGCCATAGGATTATTATCCTTAAAAGACTTGGTCTGTATATTATATAGTGTGAGCTAGCGTTGAAGTGGCATTGTCCAAGACTTTATATGATTTTAGCTTCACTATTGTAGGTTTACACATTCGTCTAGAAGATTGTATCGTTCTATTATCCTACATTCCTCAATCAAATATATAGTGATTAAAAGGCGTAATACCGGCTCCTACTGATGAGTCACCAGTAAGCACGAAACGAATGTGCGTAAGATTATGCTTTCCATTCATGCTGTCTTTGCTTTATCCTTCTGGTCACAACTGAACTAATTTGTTACTAGGCTGGCAACATCTAATACATACTTGCATATATATTAGTTCTCCGCAAGAAACAGTATTAAACTTTCTTCAGATCACTGATCGTCGATCGTTTAAAAAAAACAAACAAATGAAGCAAGCGCGGTATTACCTCCAGACATATCATTTTTACTTCAGACTGGCCCTTCACGAGATAATAGCTTGACATGAATGTGTGTGTGTGTGTGTGCCTGTCCATTACTGTTATGTTGATCCAACTAAGTGAAACTAGAATGGCTGAATACGAATTTACTATTTACATGCGTAAGACTATTCGTTTTATACACATCACCTGAAATGACGTAACTGAAATAGCCCTCTTGATTTCTGGCGGGGATGTGACGAACGGAGTTGAAACACCCATCATAACCACGTGGTACTGTAAAAAATATAAAACAATAAACCAGAACAAGCCATTCACAGGTGAAATTTTGACTCAAACCATTCAGGTTTTACTCGGGATTGACAAGTGTAATAACAGTTTTTATCATATCATTGAATATGCGTTCATAAAGCGTTTGCATGTGTATGTATATACATAGCTAAAATGATTTAGTAAAATATAATTCAAGTTATCTCTTTGTATGAAGTGTTTCAAGCACCAGTCAATTCATAGCAATCATAGTTAAATACTGTTTTTATTGCAGAGCTAACATATATGCAAGTATGTATTAGGTGTTTGCGAACCCTAGAAACAAATTAGTTGGTTGTGGCCAGAAGGATAAACCAAAGGCAGCATGAACGGAAATTATATCTCATGCAGAAACGAATGTGCATGATTATACTTTCATGCTACTAATTTATCACTAACAATATATTATTACTGATTCATAACACCTAACTCCTGTAATCATCAGTGATTAATAATTTTACTTTCGTTTTTAAACTATCCGTTGTGTCTTCCGTTATTTTACTTCCGCATTACTTAACAGTTTTAACATGTTATTATTATAATCCGATTGACTCATAAGAGCAGTAGTTCCTACTTTATCACATTTTAGACATAAAGCATTTTTCTGAGACGTTGAATTTTATTGTTTGGTTCAAGTTTATTCTCTTGGTGTGTTAAAACCATAAAGGCAATGTCCTATTCCAATTTAACTTTATCCTTAACTGAAAGAATTTTCGCCGTTTTAACAGCCTCTCTAATTATTGCATTTCGTATTGATCTTTCAATAGGAATAGCCATTTTTAAAAGAAATTTAATTAGTAAATTGTGATTCCTCTTAAGATTTAGAATTGATAGATTTACTATCAGATTAGTTACAAGTAAAATACTATTGTCTAGGGAAGGTCAATAAATTATCAAATCAGTTAGTTTTCTATCATTAATATAATCAAGTCTGCGACCTTGATATGAAAACCTGACCCATTAAGTAAATACATTTTTTCAGTATAAACTGTAAATTTTATAGTGTAGAAATGGCAATTCATCCAGTAGACCGGTTTCTTTCTTATTGGGTACTCATCACTTATTGTCCAGAATTTGCCACCAACAGGTCTCGAACCTAGGCAAGTCTGCTTCGGAATCTGTTGTTCTAACCACTAAGCAATCATATTGCACTATTCATTTCTTATGTTCTACTGACAAATGTATGTACTTAATAAGCCAGGTGTTTATATCAATATCGCAACCTTGATTATAGTAGTCTTATCACCGCCTGCGCAACCAATATTCGTTCAATTATATAAGCTTTCTATGATGTCTATTTTCTACTTCTTGAATTTCTCTCTTACCGCTATATCACTTTACGCCTCTATACATTTAAAATAATCTCCGCGCAAAAGATAAGTTAACATCGACCTTAATTTAGTTTTCTCCTTAATAAAAATGATTTTAAGTTTATCTAAATCATGAACCAAAGTGTTCATATTATTTAAACAAAGACCATGCTTAAGAGACTTACCATACGTATTTAACTTAAAATTTAATTTAAAAAGAAAAAAGATGGAAAAAATCGTGATTTAAGCAAGTTTTGAAAATGAAATATTTGACACTTGCGTCACGAGTTACTTCATTACTTGCGTGTCTCAATTGTACATTTAAACGGCGCTGTAGCTTTAGTTCCATGGTAAATGTTGCTCAAACGAATGAAAAATTGCAAAATTGTATTAATCAATACAACCTGATCAGCATTTTAACCAACACAATCTAATTCAACTTGTTTTGTTTCTTCACCCTGGAATTCAATCCTTGTTTGTCAAATCGCAGATCAGGTAATTTTGACTAATCCAGTTTCACATTTTTTTCATTCATTTAAACAGCTTTTGACAAGGAATTATAGCTACAACGCCGTCTAATTCTAAAATCGATTCACGCATGTAAATTGTTTAAATTATTTTCTTATTCATACAATATTTCATTTTAAATTAAATTTTAAGTTAATTTGGCATGGAATGTCTCTTATGCATGACATTTGAATAAATATTATAAAAAGGTTGGTTCGTGATTTGTATAAACGCAAAAATTGTACATATTAAGTAGAAAATAAAATTTTAAACGTATAAAGCTCTTAATAAAGAAATTTTAAAAATCTGAATTATAAATTATAAAAAAACTGACTAATTTGGTAATTTATTGGCCTTCCCAAGACAATAGTAATTTAATCGTTAATAAACGTATAATAAATCTTACAACGCTAATTCTTAAGAGGAATCAAGTTGGCTGATTTAACCGTGGTTAAAACATGGTTATTCTAAATGAAGTTCAGTTATAAATGATGTAATTGCAGAGGCTGTTAAAATGGCGAAATTTCTTTCAGATAAGTATAAGGTGACATTTATTTTAGATGTTGCCCCAGTGGTTTTAATACATCAAGAGGATAAACTGAAGCCAAACTATGAAATTCAACGTCTCAGAATGGAGCCAATAACAAAAATGCTATTTGTATAAAATCGGGTAATGAAGAAGCAACAGTTCTCATATGTCAAAGTAATTATAAAAAATTTTCCAATATTAAAATATTTCCGAAGTATACACTAAAATAACAAGAGATCCAATGGATAGGTTACAAGGGCAAGTAAAACTATTAAAGACATATAGTTGCGCCTAGTGTGTTTGGTTTGGATAAAGTGCATAAGCTTGGTAATCCATGATGTATTATTGTCAATAATCGACATTTCTAAATTTCTGTATCATAGAAAACATATTCGGTTTTCTTACACTATACTTTGTTGAACTATTATCGGTTAATTAAAACTGTTGACAAATTTGTGCTAGATGAAAGTGAAAGTTTAATAAGCTTATATGTAGTATCTATGTGCACGAATATGGCAGTACCTGAAGCCCTGGATTGCTTTCGACGTTTCTGCGTTAATCACTTGTTAATCTTAGTAGGAATCAAAACGAAGATTAGACTCATCATGTGGAATATGTTTATATATATGTTCTCTACTTATATTACATTTAGGAATCAAATTTATAAAAGGATTGTCGTTCCCAACAGAAAATATCTTTATACATTATTTGGAAAAGTATCTTTTGAATAGAACTCACCTGAAGACAAAATTAAACCCACGGTTCATGAATGACAAGTTATTGATACGGAACCTTAGTGATGATGAAATTCAAAATTTCATAAAATTAAGGAATCAAATGAGTGAACAACAATTTGCTCTTGCAAGAGACTCATCAGGTGAATTACCATTTTTGGATGTCAATTTAATTAGGAATGTTCAGAAATCTGGAAGTGATAGTATTTGAAAGGGAACTTGCCTTATAATCTTATTTAATCTTAGGTCCAATTACGTTTATGGCATAAAATCGTTATCTTAATGTCATTACCATTAAGGTGTAGAGGATGTTAAATCCTCCGCCTTATGTAAAATGACCTTGACTGATAAATTTAAACCACCATAGCTGATTGTAACGAACTTTATTTAAAAAGAATTTTTTCTTTTTATTTTCCAGAACATTCTTTGTTTAAATACTTGATTTTAAAAATTGTGCGCTTTTTTCAGTTTTTGAGTATCTCGCTTCCTGTCTGGTATTGTAATTTTGGTCTGCTGCATTTTAACATTTTTTTTCCATAATAAACGATTACATCATTATCCAGTAAATTATTCCATCACTTGCCTTGTGTTCTGAAATAATATAACACTGAGAAGGAGCCTTGGAACAGGTACATTTGATTTTATTTGGGGTCACGTACATACCAAAACAGATTATTGCTGAAAGGAACAGTTTTCCAACTTTCACCTTTCGCTTGCCATCCGTAAGTGTCGATTTAATTGTTATACCATTTGATCATGGATACCGATATTAAATTCGAGGACACAAGTAGGTTAGTGCAGGAGATAGCGGACTTGAACTTAAATGACGCAAGCAATAATATAAGCATATCAGACTCTACTGTGAATTTTAGGTCTTCCAGCGATCTGGCATCTATGGGGCTTTCGGACACGAATAGGTTAGGGGCCTCAACAAAATTTGTGCTTTTTAATTAAAGTTGTTACAATCAGCTATGGTGGTTTAAATTTATCAGTCAAGGTCATTTTACATAAGGCGGAGAAGTTAACATCCTCTACAAAGGCACCTTAAATCAATAGAAAAAAATCATAGGAAATTAGAATCAGGAACACCGATATATATTCAAGGATAATCTTTATTTATAGAAGCAACACTGATGGATGTCGTAAGAAAAATTAATCCCAATTTTTTACATTAACTTTGATAAGCGGAAAGAACACCGTAAGATCATGCTACTTCTGAACACTAAATTAAGTAGAAAAGTAAAATCAACCGCTTTAAAATACTATTTATGGACCGTTTTAAAGTAGGCGATTACCCAGAGCACTAGACTCCCTAATAAAAAAGAAAAGATGGAACGCTTGGAAACATCAGGAGTATATGAAATCCCATGCAATGATTGTAGTCTCATTTACGTTGGTCAGACGAATCGCCCAACCATGGAAAGAAGAAGCGAATATAGAAATGCATGTAAGTATTGAAACGATGCTAAATCAGATCTTTCATCTGATGTCGTTGAGATCGGACACATTATTGTTTCGGATGATAGCAGAGTCATAACAATAAATTGTCGTAACGTGATTATGAAATTGTTTAGAGAATCTATCGAAAATAAATCTAGAGATGATAATATGAATGAAACAGCCGCTGAAAAATCGTTCGGTTCGATTTGGTAAAAAGCATTTGCTTATTATAGAAAATAACGATTGTGTGAATCAGGTTCTGAAGTCTGCACCAGAAGAATAGATTAAGGACATCTGATAAAGACTAGCTTATTATTTTGTTTGTTATATTATTATGGAGAATGTAGTCCTAAATTTCACCCTTTTAACTGTGCGTTAAATTTTATATCTCTTATTGTATTGAACGATTGTTTAAATGCTTAAACAATAATTGATTGCGCAAGTGGTGGTAACAATTCTTTAAATCAAGTTTGAGAGCTTGAAGTAATCACCAAACCCACTGTATTTAACAAGTCGTCGATCAACATAACAAAACTACCGCCAGTTGCAACAAACGGACGAGTTTCGACCTTTCATGATCATCATCAGTGTACGACGGCAAACTGACTATCTAGGATCAAACCGCATTGAATATATATGGAAATCAAATTTAGATAATCGGCTCTCACCTCTAGTAGACTTGCACATTATGTACGTGACTGGAAATGTCGGTTGCACAATTTCTATGCAGTCACGAACATTAGCAACTCATCAGTAGGAGCCGGTATTACGTCCTTTACCCACTATATACCTGGGTGAGGAATTTATGAAATTTGGATGGTAAAATCTGCTATAGGAATGTGTAAACCTTCTGTTGTGCAACTGATTTCTTATAAAGCTTTGGACAATGCGACCTCAAAGCTATATCACTATAAATAATATATACCGAGGCTATTGGGTCAGCACCCGATTCCAAAATCATGAAACCGAAAAGATAAATGGTACTAAAACTATGGTTGCCTAGTCGGTACATGATACCAACTCGGTGGATTTAAATTTAGGCTATAATTCAGAAATATTGAGAGTTATAACTATTTCTGATCACCTGTTACTCCAGTAAATACATTTAATCTGGCCTTGATCGACATAAGTTTTCACATTTCGCGGTAATCATGACATTATTCAGTTAAATATATATAAGTTAGATACTGTTCGTGTCGGAAACCTAATACAACTTTAATTAAGTATTAGGCTTTTGCGCATCTAATGTAAAATTATTTTTTTAATTATGACCAGTTGGATTAACCAAATACAGCATAAACGGAAAGTATAATCACTTGGACATTCGTTATGTGCTTACTGGCGATTCACCAGTAGGAGTCGGTATTTCATCCTTTACCCATCTTATATATGGTTGAGGAATGTGAGAAAATAGGACGGTAAAATCTCCCATTCGAATGTGCAAACCTGCAGTAGTGAAGCTAACTTCATGTAAAATTTTCGACAATTACGGCTACAGTGTTTAGTATGAACGATGTTGAAGCCTTCGTAGGAAAAGAATGAATATGCACCCAGTCACCACGAAGACGTAGTTGATACGTCCTTTGAAGTTGTGATCAATCGGATCTTTGCGAAACTGATGGTGCAAAATGAGAACCCACGATCCTATCTCGTGTAAATTCTCAAGTTGACATCCGCACTACGGAATCGTGCAAAATATACTAAGAGCACAGTTGAAACATGCCACTGTCTATTCGTCAGAACTCAACTTGACTGGAATAGTCAGTTCCATAAACGCGAGCGGAGTTATGGTGTATTAAGTGCATATATTGTTTGAAAAAGAATACGAAGAGCGACACACAAACAAGGTGAAGCACGCACGTACACACGTACACTCAGTTCATCACTTTTTCTTTCTCTATGGATGAATGGCGATGATGCTGACCAATTCTGCTATGCGCAATTCGTTTTTAATTGCTACTTTAAAATGCCTGGAAATCTACCTGATTTTAAATGTGATTTTTGTGAACAATGGAGAAATTGTTACTTTTTTCCAATTATGATTGGTCTAAAACATCTCGAGATTCGCTTAATTATTTATCGTCCTGTTTGACACACATAACGAACAGAGCAACCATTGCAATTGTTTAAGTAACCTTGTTTGACATATTTCTCAGAAGTTAGCATATTACATTCAGTTACGTTTGGAAGGAATTTCGGTGCATAAAAAACCATAGATCTGTATTCCTTATTCGAGTTACCAATGCTCTTTTAATTCTTCTCCATAATATTTTGGATAATTCGCCCACTGTAAACGTGAGAATAGCAAATATCGCCTTTTGTTTGGATACTGGTTTCACTGCTCATGATGTCGTGTAATCTTCATGTCTGGTATTAATAAATCTTTCATGATGTTCTTAATCAAAAAATGTTGTTTTGAAGCAAAGCAAGATCCTGGCATTGAGTGTGGCCAGAAATGATTTGTTCATCCAATTTCTTCTTTTCAGCAAATTGTAAAAAAATTATTATAACAGTTGGGCAGTAGAGAAATGCCGGATTTCAGTTTGTTTCCATTTTAATATCAACGCGTAAAACTGAGTGTTTAACGCTAACTAGTTAACCGAATAGAATAATTTACGCTATTAAAATCATTAAATGAAACGTTTATCTCTACAATTTCATGAAAGATTCTGAGAGTATCATCAATATTCCCCAGGCATGTTTTGAGGGTACATTTTAATAATCGAATGCAATCCTTATGATTCAAAGTAGAATATGTGAATACCATATAGCAGACTCCCCTAGCAGACTTTTCATCGCCATATATATTTATATTGGAAATTTTTGTTCTAAATTGCACAGTGCGACCATCATATTTGGAGTATCCACGATTTCCTTTCCTGTGTGGTAGTTATACACTATTAATTTCGCAACAATCCGATTGTTTCTCAATTCCAAGAACGCATCGATTGGCGGCTGTGGGCTGATTTGGTCTCCTCAATTCGAAGGTTTCCACACCATTCGTACTTACCACTGGAAATGAGGTTCGAGTTGATTTTTGTGCCTGATTTCCAATACATCCATCAGGCTTATAATAACACATAGTATAATGCTGGCACAAGCAGATTTAAGCAAAAGATTCGTTGGTGTCAGCGTTGCGCTGAGTGTCACCGAAACGTAGCCAGGCAGCACATATTAGACAGTACCTTATTTCCAGTAGTTAGTACGAATTATGTGGACGCCTTTGAAGTAAGTAGACGAACTACGAGGACGAACTTATTGCGTATTTCGAAATGGGGACCAATCGGATCGTTCTATCATTATTCCGTCGATTTTTGTGAAAAAAGTGACTATGGCACTGATTACTTACTTTTACTTTACTTTACTGCGACTGACTCCTTTTGGAGGATAAGCCGGCTCCATTGATTTCATGGAGTTTCTTGGGAATTTTGTACAAGTGGTGTCCCCTCACCACTCGGCTTTTTGATCGAGGACGCACCTCTAGCCTTTGCACACCCAAGCGCAGTCTGCAAGGCTGCAGTTAGTTGCATGGTTGCCGGTGGCTGTTGAGAGCTCATTCGCCATTCGGAAGTACGGGGTACTGTCCAGGAGTCCATGTAATCCTGTGGCTGTTGAACCCTATGGCACTGATGTTGAAATACGTTAGGGCATTTTGTAAAGAAAATTTTAATTGTCCTGTATGCAATGGGAATGTTGAGTGATTTTTTCAATGAATTTACGGAGAAATCAATATATATTTGAACAAAGATGTTTTTAAACATATTTTTCACATCGAACGATTTTATAGCAAAGTACTTATTCTTGTACACTTTTACTTTACTCAAAATGTGCGCTAAAAATGTTGAATTAGAATTTATGATTCTATATTTCACGAAAGATGATAGATTGGCGATGGGCAACCTTTTGATGTTTTCAACAAAATGGTTACATTTTCTACTTGAAAACATTCAATTTGCAATCGCCTTTAAGGTATCACGGCCAGAGTGCATGAATTTATTGGAGTAACAAGTGTTCATATATAGTTGTAATTCCCAATTTCGGTGAACTATAGCATACAGTGATATCCATCATGATGGTACCATGTACTGACTCGGCAGCCATAGTGATAGTACCATGTACGTTTTCGGTAATATGATGTTGATATCGGTTACTGACACAATTGCCATAGAGTTAGTATACTTTACAGACTAAGTATATATGTATATATATATATATATATATATATATATATATATATAATTAGCTTCACTACTGCTGGTTTACACATTCGTCTAGGAGATTGTATCGTGCAATTATCCCACATTCCTCCCCCAAATATAAGGTCGTTAAAAGGCATAATACCAGGTCCTACTGATGTTTCGCCCGTAAGCACGAAACAAATTTGCATGAGATTAAACATACTGTTCATGCTGTCTTTGGTTTATCCTTCTGGTCACAACAGAACTAATTTGTTTCTAGGTTCGCAACACCTATTACATACTTATTAGTTATACCGTCATATATTTAAGATATTCGTGTGAAAGTTTCGTAACCATTAATGAAAATGTGTAAATCAATGGTCAACACAAATGCTTCAATGGCGTTATTCATCTTATTCAGTTTGTTTGCGATCAAAAATGCTCTCAGACTGACGCGTTATCTTTTCTTTACGTAATTATATTTGGAAAGGAAGATGGTAGTAAAAAATGTAAATATAACAAATGCAGACAGAGACCGGACAATATATCGCTTACCACATCACCATTCTAAGTTTTTTTAAATTGCTAATGAAAGTATTATTTTTTTACACGAAAAAGCATTGCCATGAATTGGCGAATCTCAAAACAACTATGAGAAAATGCGCTTCCCGAATTATTTTTTAAAACGAACATGAAGTTTGCGCAATGCCATAATATCTGCAACGCCGTATCCAACCAAAAGATGGTAATAGTTAATGCACCTTATTAACCAGTGCACAATCCGAAATATTTCAGGAATAATTTAAAAATAAGTGACTAATCGGATTCTCAATATATAATTGATGTTATGTATAAAAATCGAATTTTGTTTCGTTTATGTAAAGGCAGAGGCTGCTCAGTGTTCTATATTGGACGGACAGGTAAGCACTGATGAAACGGATCAAAATACATCTGAAATTAGACATAAATACGGCAAAGGAGTATAAGTTTCGCGATAGCTGAATGCAGTAAATAAACATTGTTTGCGGGGGCGATAATAACAATTAATTAAATCAGGGTTGCAGTCTTGATATAAATACCCCTTCTTGTACATAAATTTGTCCGTATAAACTAAGCACTGCATAGTGTTGAAAAGGCAATTCATCCAGTAGACCGATTTCTTCCTTATTAAGATCTCTTCACGTAATTTCCAGAATTTGCAGCGAACAGGGCTCGAATCTGAGCACGTCTGCTTCGAACTCTGGTGCTGTAACCACTGAGTCACCCTGGCGCATGCTACACAAAATTTTACTTTATATACTAACTAATATTCGTTGGTTAGCCTTTCCTTTAGGTGGAGCCCATGAAGCATACCTATAGACCTAAAGTTCCAACTAACGACCTCTAATATTTAATTGTAGAACAGACACCACGCCACTTGAGGACGTGGTATGGAAATGAACACATTTTTTTACAAAAATCACGCGTAAATTTAAGCGGATTCGAAGTTTTTTCAAATCAAGAAACAAAGTTGTTTTACACATGGTGGTGCTATCCTCTGAAAATTCTTCATTTTCAACTAAATTTTAAAATATATATTTTATGTGAATTGGGTATGAAATGGTAAAGGTTAGAACGCGTGATTGTGCATATGTTTTACCCGGAATCAGCATGTGGTTCTCGATTCCTATGCGTTGTTATGTAATGTACGCGTTTAATGCAACGTTATGAATTCTGATATTTAATACTGACTACATGATGTTAAAAATTTTGCAGTCGATTTCAGTCCTAGCGAAGACATTTTTTTAAAAACCTTTTTTTTAAAAATACTTCTTTGATAATAAATTAATACTTCAATTCATAATAGTATTCTTAATTTAAATAAATAAATCACGTTTGCTGACGTGATCAAAACCTTATTATTATATAGTATATAACAAAATATTGCCAATCAGGAGAATAGCCACCAATAAGCATTAAAACTAGTAGATAAACCATTGATTTATAAAAATTTCAGATAGGAAATATTACTTATTTTAAATTTCAAAATGATGTAATAATGCCAGCTGCACAAATATAAATAAACTACTTATCTGTTTACACGTGCTTTTTGATGATTACCTTACAAAGCAAAATGATTGATAAATCTGTGGAAAACACTTTCAACGTAATAAAACAAATTTATACGTTAGAAGGTCTATGCACCAGACCCTGGTACTGCTCGTTATTGCGGAAAAATGTGTATGAAAATTAAGTTATACAAATGAATTACTAAATAGTGATACCAAACTCAGAAGTCAAACTATTTACACATGTAATCATTTTATAAAATAATTGCTTCTGTCAAATCATACATACTTACACCTTTTGGAAATAATGGCAGCCGTTCCAGTAGACATTCGCAAGTTCATTTTGACAACTTTTACAAGATAGTGTTTGTAAAGCTATGCCGTGATTTCGATTTAACTCACTCTATTTGTAAAACCAATTAGTTAGTTTACCTATTGTTACAACATAAATGAAATGAGCGTGGCTTTGAAACCGAGACCGATAAAAACGATTACAACGCTAATAGTATAAAAATAACGTTGAAAGCTAAATAAAGTTTTTACAATTTCTAATAGGACGGATTGAAGGCTCAATCAGTGGTATAATTTTGACATGACAGTAAAATATTTTGCTTTATTGAATCCAGTGAACAAATTCCAGCATTTTAAAACAACAGTTTATTCGGTGCTGCGCACCTAGTAAAATATTAATTCAAATATGATCAGATGAATAAACCAAAGGCAGCATGAACGGAAATTATAACCTCATGCAAATTCGTTTCGTGCTTAATGACGACTCGTCAGTAGGAGCCGGTACTACGCCATTTACCATAATTAGGCGAGGAATGTGAGCTTAATAGGATGGTATAAACTCTTATACGAATATGTAAACCTGCAGTGGAATAGCTAATTTAATATAAACTCTTCGACAATGCGACTTCAAAGCCAACTCACTATATATAATAAATATGCCGAGTTTTTTAAATGGTTTCAACACTATGGCAATTTTATCAGCACCCGATAAAAAACATTATAGTACCGAAAAGGTACATGGTACCATCACAATGGTTGTCAAGTCGGTATATGGTATCAACACGCTGGATTTCAATTTATGCTACATTTCACTTCACTCCTGTTATTCCAGCAAATCCATACACACTTTTTTTATCCCTCTGGTCATATCTAATATAATTGGTTACTTTGTGCGCAGCACCTAATACACAATTGCATGTATATTAGTTCTAGGACAAAAATAGTCTCTAACTCTTATATATTTAATTGAATGGTGTCAGTATTACCACGAAATGTGATAACTGATATCGATCAAGGCGATAATGTATGGATTTGCTGCAGTAACAGGTCTTCAAAAAGTTTTAATCCTAAATTTGTGAGAAATTTAGCATACATTGAAATTCATTGTTTTGATACCATGTACCGAATCGTCAACCATAGTATTGGTACCATCATTTTTGCATCGGATACTGACACAGAGGCCATAGTTTTGGTACTCTGTATAGATTCCGTGTATATATATATATATATATATATATATATATATATATATATATATATATCTCGTAAGTTGGCTTTGAAGTCGCATTGTCGAAGACTTTATATGAAGTTAGCTTAGCTATTGCAGGTTTACTCATTCATATAGGAGATAGTACAGTTCTATCCACCCGCATTCCCAACCAAAATATATTGGTAAAATGCGAAATACCGGCTCATACTGATGATTTTCCAGTAAGCACAAAACGAATGTGCACGAGATTATACTTTCCGTTCATGTCGTCTTTGGTTTTTCCTTCTGGTCAATCTCTTGTCTCACTTGTCATTAGGTGCGCAACACTCCACGTAATGCACAATTATACTGTATCGAAGTACCAAAGTTCCGTTTCCACTTTGAAGGTGCGATATTCATTTTAGCTGCTTCTAATCGTTCCAAGTTTAAATGTTAATAAATATTTTCACTATTAGATAAGCGTTGTCTTATATGTATCATATATGGATTCTTTTCTATATAAGTTGGCAGTTAGAATAAATACGTTTATCATATGTGGAGGCAATGATTAGTTCCTCTAAATAATTGAATTTTACATGCATGAAAATCCTAAATATAATATTGGTTTAGAAATAATTAATTGAACGTTGGTGACGTGGTTGTTTATAGCATTTACTTAAATGAAGGTTTCGATCTTGATATAAACACCTAACCCATTATATATAAACATTTGTTAGTACAAACCAAGAATTTTATAGTGTAGAATAGATCGTTTTTGTCCTTACTGGGAACTCGTCACATACTTTTCAGAATTTACCGCGGACAAGATCAAAACCCTAAGTAATTAAGTGCTTTCTGGTAAGGTCTCAGGGAATTTAACCAGATTCCAAGCTGTTGAATCCTGTCTGGGGCAAATTCTAGATAGTACGTGAAGAGTTCCCAATAAGAAGGAAAACCATCTGCCGTATGAACTGCCTTTTCTACACTATAAAATGCTTGGTTTTAAATGAAAAAATATTTACATAACTGGCCATATGTTAATATCTAGATCGCAACCTTAGCTAATCTAATGAATTAAGAAACGTTGCATTTCATGAAGTGCCTTGGTACAATTTTTCGTTCATTTTTTATGTGAAATTATTCCAAAGAACTATGATGACCATTTTAGAATGTCAGGCATAAACTTTTCAAACCCAAGTTACTTTTTTTTAACAAGTTGAAGAAATTTAAGTTCATAATAAATAAAAGGATATGTTTATAGCATTCAACAAAACTGGCGGGAAAAAATTTCGCTTAAGACATGTTGCTTATACCCCAGTAAACAATTTGTAGAATCATTGATTTACAAATTTTTTGTTGATATTTGACGATAAACTGGGATATATCTTGGAGTTGTGGAAATTCCCCTAGTTTTTATTTAATCTTTCACGCTAATCATAGTATATCATACATTTCTCTACTCAAAAAGAATTACACTTGGCCTATCTATTACGTTAACTTTTCAATCTGATCAGAATTTTTTCTATGTGTCTTGTTAAAAGCATGATAAAAAACGTATATTTGTTGGATTGTTACAGTGTATATAAATTATATATAATATTAGAGCTATAAAATAAGTAGTAGTTCTTGAAAAGCCTGTTATATATTAATATATTTTCTGTAAAATATTGATTATTAAATAGCATCTGCCGACGAAAATTTGTCTATGTTTAACATCGAACTTGGTCATACATATTACTTACATTTAAATAGAGTACTCATTCTCCGTTAATTAAATGAAATGTTGGATGTGAATTGGCATTACACATTAAAAAAAGAAAAATTAAGAATGCAAGAAGCTTTCACTGTCTGATCTTAATGCGTTCAGGTGTTAATAAAATATTGAGTATCAATGGTTGCTACATTAGCTGAGAATATGATTAATAATTCTTCAGGATTAAACCGTTTACGTACCTTACGCAAAGTAATCACATTTTTTTATTATAGATTTCAAAATTTCCAGTGCAAATTTTACATTTCCATAATTTTATATGTGAGATGATAAAATACACCCTTTGTATTACGGAACCAGTTAAAGTAAAAGCATCCTTAGTTTCCTGTGAACTGATTTTTATTATTTAACTTCAAAAACAGAAGATTATTGCCTACCACACTGAAATATTATTTTGCCTTTTTTTCATTTATCGTATGCGTTAGAAAATAAACGTTTGCTCAAGACGTAAATCTGTCGATTTAACGCAGTGGGCTTTACGAAAAATAACATCATGTGTAAATTATTAGGAAATAAATAATTTAATCTATTCGTATTTAAATTAATTTGGTGTATATGAGATATACACCATTTTCTTATTAACTAACGCCAGTAGCTCCAAGTTAGGCGTTTAAAACTTCAATTTTCTTTATAAGAACAAGAGGGAAAACTGTCTTACGTTGATCACATTTAAAGAATCGTTATAGTCACCCGCACAAACACGGATTGGTTAATTGGAAACACACATAAATATATCAAACAAAAATGCAATATGGGCATAATACATTTGATGATTTTTTCGTGAACTACGTTTGACATAATTACATTTGACTTAACAAAATTTCAACAAAGAAATACGCTTAGTCTTTATATACACAAACGATGTGGTACCTGATGGACGATTTTAAATCACGATCAGAATTGTACCCCAGTGCTTTATGTTCCACTTATCACCTGATTCACTGTTAAAATAGAAGACATGAATTAGCTTTGTTCAAATAGAAAAGCAGTCCGCATGAATATTGCACCAAAATATATATCAGTCCGGAACAATGAAAAATAATAAATTTAATCAAACACAAATTTTCGTGGGCTTGGAAAGCCCTATAATAATGGAAGTGCTCGAACAAATTGAATTTTTTGCACAGTTCTGTAGAACGTCGATTTATTTTAATAGCTTCCAAATCGAAAAGCATTCTCACAAACCTAGCCTAAATTACTATTTAAAAGCGTTTTGTTGCTTGTCGCATTTTTCACTAGAAATAGACGTACGTGCAACACATTTCTTATTTAGCACAAACCACGACGGTAAGTGCTAGAACAAGCGCAAATGCAATCTACTAATTTATCCACGTAAACATGATTTCCCCTAAGTTCAGTTATATTCATAATTAGTTATGTCACACAAGTACATTAGTTTATAAGAATGAACGATAATGCTACTGGACACTTACGAGAATGTCTTCTCTTAAATTTATGTCTTTTTGCATTTAGTTTGTGAATTTGAAGACTAATATCCTACAAGCACCGTCATTAAAGATGATAAAATGAATAAAATATATAGTTAGATTCAGAACTCAATTTTTGAAATTTTTGTCAGCAGTCAGGCTCTATTGGGTTATTATGAAATGTCATATTTTTGTGAGGAAAGTCAATTTCGGTTTTCAGCATATCCACACGGTTCAATGAACGCTAATTATAAAGTTTTTCAGTTATTCAAAGACATATTTAATCACAAACATTAATCCTTTTTGGAACACGGTTGCTGGGATTATCATCGGAAGGTGCATGTCCTCGAATTATACGCAACAGTAACAAAAGAGTGCATTCGCTCTTTCAGCACGCTCCCATCTCATTCATGCAAATAAAAATACAGATTCAAAAAATTGATTAAATCGAATTTGCTGTTCGCAATAAACTTCTCTATCAGCTGCTTTATTACTCTGGTGCCTGTTATAAAGAGTTATAATCCATTATTTCACACATCCGTGAATAGCGGAGATACTTCTGGTGAAGAAGACGTAAAATATGTAAAACGTACATTATCAAAATCGGATAATTATAAAGTCAAATGTGCAAACTAATTTATAAAATGTGATCCAGTACTCATAAATATCAAGAAGCATCATGGTTAAAATGAACGTTGATAACATTGTCGGTTATAAATATTATATTAATGAATGTTGCGATATTGATATAACCATCTGAACTATTATGTTCATACATTTGGCATTATAAACTAAGCATTGGATCATGTAGATAAGAAAATTCGTCCAGTAGACCAGCTTCGTCCTTAATGAGAACTCATCACGTGGCTGTGTTTGATCCCTGTCATCTGCAAATTCTGGACAGAGCATGCTAAGTTGAAAATAAAGACGACGCAAGTCTGCTGGATGAATTGGTCAATAAATGTTCAATTTAATACCACGTCCACAAATAGCGTGGTATCTGCGATACAGTGACGGATTTGGGGTGGTTAGTTGGAACTTTAGGTCTAAAGGTATGCTAAGTAGGCTCTACCTAAAGGAAAGGCTAACCAAGAAATATTAGTTTGTATATAATTGAAAACTGTGTGTAGTATGCGGCAAGGTGGCCCAGTGGTTAAAGCACCACATTCCGAAGAAGACGTGCTCAGGTTCGGCCGATAAGTTTGCTTAAATATCAAAATGAAACGCTAACATTTTCAAAAATTAAGTTCAACTCAAGGTTACGATCTTGATAAAATCATATTTCCCAATATTTACATACACATTTCAGTATAAACTAAGCATTGTAAAGTATAGAAAATGCAATTAATCATGAAGATCGGTTTTGTTCTTATTGGGATTTCATCATGTACTGTCCAGAATTTGCCGTGAACAGGACTCGAACCTGGGCACGTCTTCTTCGGAATATGTTTCTCTAACCAGAGTCATCCTACCGCAGACCGCATACAGTTTGAAAATAAGTACTAACTAATGTTCCTTGGTTAGCCTTTCCTTTAGGTGGAACCTATATAACATTTCTTTAAACCTAAAGTTCCAACTAACCACCCGCAAACTTTTATTATTGAACTAGCACCAAGCCAACTGGAGAATGGGTTTTTAATTGAACAATTATATACTTAAACCAACATGGGTTGCACTGGCGGTGACAATAATTATTTAAATCGAGGTTGCGATCTTGATATAACAACCTATTCTATTACGTACATACATTTGTCAGTATATACAAAAAATTGTATAATGTAGAACAGGATATTCATTCAGTAGTTTGGTTTAGTCCAGAATTTTCTGCAGACGGAATTCAAACCTAGGCACGTCTGCTTCATAGTCCTTTACTCTATCCACTACATCACCATGCCAGTCACCACACATAATATTCACTTATATTTTAAATTTTTGTTATAACTTACCTTCAAATTGAGCCTATATGGCAACACCAGACAAAAAGTTCCACCTAATCGATCCAAATCTGTGATAATAAAACAGAAACCTCGCCAATTACGGATTTGTTATTGAATTGGACATTTATTTAATTATACTATAAGTGGTTGTGCGAGCAGTGATGTCAATTAATGAAATCAAAGTTGTGGCCTTGATATAAAAACAAATCCGATTATATACCCATTTGTTAGTATAAATAAAACCTTGTATAATTTATTAAAGGTAATTCATTCAGTAGACCGGTTTCATCCTTATTGGGAATACTTGAAGTACAGTCAGGCATGAAAACTTGGTTTATCGTTGCTCGTGCAACCACTATTCTTATAATTATATAAAAGTTCACTTATATAACACTTCCCAAGTTAGCTTGGCGTCTGTTCTATAATGACAGATTGTGGGTGGCTGGTTGGAACGTTAAGTCTAAAGAGTTGCTAAATAGGCCACATCTAAAGCAAAGGCTAACCAAAAAACAAAATGCAGCATGTTGCTGAATACAATGCGTAGCGAGCGGCGTGTTAACACAGTGGATGGTGTCACACACTTTGAAGCACACGTGCTCAGCTTATACTTGCCCTCAGAGAAAACCTGTAAATTACTTGAAAAATTCTCAACAAAGACGAAAACAATCTTCTGGACGAATTGCCTCTTCAACATTATGCAATGCTTTGTTTATACTAAGAAATATATATATATATATATATATATATATATATATATATATATATATATATATATATATATACATATATTTGAGTAAGGATTTTAATTGGTAGCATTCTCTTTAACTTAGATTTATATTTCATTGCGGCAAATATTATATATTTGAATAATTGACACTGAATTAATTGTTATAAATAGGGGAAATAATTTACCGAATCATAACACCATTTTTAATTACTTTATTCCTAGATGTTCCAGGCCAGCCATGTGAATGCGTGGATGGTCGCATTGCCTGAATTTACCAAACACGTGCACTGACGCCATTCGAACATTCTTGTTCATCAACAGAGTACTGTGTTAAGTAGACCATGAAAGTCATATAAAATTAGACACGTGGCCTTTATTCCCAATTAGTCTCTCAAACATTGTGCTTTTCTGGAATTGTGGGTTGCACAATTTCCTAGCTGCACACGCCGCATTTTGAGTGATATTTAACTTGTTTTTTAGGAACTTTGTTAAACTTTTTGCACGTAAAATTTGAGAGCCATTGTTTTTTGGACTTTAATTTCTTATTTACCTTTCCGAAGTAGTATTTTTAGCCGCAAAGTTATATTTGACATTAAAAAATTACAAATGAGTCAATCATCCTGATTTATACTGACATTAAATCATATACAGTTGTATTGTTGTTAGCAACTATTGTGTAACGTATGAGATGCAATCTATCTTCTAACCAATTGCTTAATTCTTATTAGTAGAATTTTACAAAATTGACATGGTTTCATATTTAAAATGGTCAAAATGACCTGGCTAATTTTAGCTATATGACGAATGTGAAAATAAACTGTGCTCCTTGGAAGCAAATTCGCTCAATAAGTTAATTTTTAAAATGTATCACGTTGCAATTAGAATAAGATATTTGAGCCCTAACACAATGTGTCATTTTTAAATTACTTACCACATCATTTAATGTTGCCGCTTAGAAGTGTCCAATCAAAGCATAATTGGCTATGTATTCAACTGGTAGCATAACTTTACATTTTGTTGTACCGGAAACCAATGTCAACACTTTTTCGCCAGATTCCAAATAAATGTTAAGCTTGCTATAATCAGAATCTCGTATTGGCATGCACAAAAATGTACACTTTAACTTCGAGGGTAAAAAAATTTCACAGTCCAATGGAATGCAGTATAACATTTCATTTTGATGAAGCTTGCATGTACCACGTTATTTATAATTTCATGTAAAAAATTTATAAAAAAATGTGTGGACGACCTACGTTGTCATTTCTAGAAGCAACTGATTCCACTGAACACTAAAGCATACGAACAAAACATAACTGTACGAAATTAATTAAGTTTTCTTTTCGGGCCTCCAATACTCACGCAAAAATAATGGTAATCTAAGATTGGAAACAAATAAAAAATTTACCTTCCTCCAAAAATACATTCACAAAACAGCAGTTTACCAAAATATTGAAATTAAAACTTCATATTCAACCTGTTGAAATAAGCCAGTAAGATCTGCTCCGAAATAAAAAGATCGTGGAAGAACTATTCATCATGAGAAAACCTTTATTACTGATTTACTACAAGACGAGGTTTAAATAGGCTAAAATCGTACCTGAGTTGTGCTAGAAGAGATACTGAAAGATATTTCATCCTTCGGTTACCATTTAGAGGTGTTTATTTTACTAAAAAGCGTGTTTATTAATTTGAATCTGGAAGTAAATTTGTTGAGATTTAAAATTTAGTACGCAAAGATTAATGAAGTTTGATGCCAAATTTAAATGTACAATTATCTGCAAATACTTCCTAATTATGAAATATACATGTATTTGCTAAACCAAGTACTTTATTCTTTCGGAGAAGCTATAAATCAACAAAATCCATAATAAGATACCGATGACATTGATCACAATTGCGTAGTACCCTCAATATAGTCAGCAATTGCGCAACGTTTGTATGGTAAAGGCACAAAACAATTTCATCAAATTTAACAGTTATACATAAGATAAAGCTTAAAATATTGCAGTGAATACACGAAGACTTCTTCATAAAACAGCAAGCACCCGGCATAAATGTTAGATTTTGCAGAATCAGATTCATATATTCAACTGGCAACGTATTCTGTCAAGCCAAACCATACGTATTGATCCGTTTTCTTGTATTTCGTAAAAATGCTAATAGTAGACATGAAAAGATCTATTTACTTATGATCATTAAATGGTTGTCCCCATAAACAAAAGAATATTTGTCGAGAATTATATATATATATATATATATATATATATATATATATATGTGTGTGTGTGTGTGTGTGTACATATAATACATCAGTGACAGGATGAAATGCGAATTACTTTTGTACTTGCCATAAAGGGAAGCACTAATTTGGGGGTGAAATTATTTTGTGTCTATTTTTTGCTGAGATAGTATTCCGCTATTTCGACTTTTTGGTTTTGATTGTCAAATATTGACGTCAATCATTTATTATTAAGCACGATAGATTGGAAATTGAGTGCAAAAAACGTATGTTTAATTTCGTAACATTAAATAAATTGAGGTGACACAAATCCAGTCTCCATCTTGACTGTTAACTTAAACGCTTTCCGTTCAATTTTTTGTAATAACACAGATATATTGTTAAAAGAGAATAAATTTGGCAATTTTGGCATTTGTAGAAAAATTATATAAATTATGACCACAGGAATAAACCAAAGACAGCAAAAACGGAAAGTATAATCTCGAGCACATTCGTTTCATGCTTACTGGTGACTCATCTGTAGGAGTCGGTATTGCGCCCTATTCTTACTATATATTTTGGTGAGGAATGTGGGAAAATAGGACGGCACAATCTAATAGACGAATTTGTTAACCTACAGTAGTGAAGTTAACATCATATAAAGTCTCGAAAATGCGACTTCAACGTTAACTCACTATATATAATATAAATCGGGTCTGTAAATGATACCTATACTACGGCTATTGTGCCAGTAACCAATATCACCATTATAGTACCGAAAAGCTACATGGTACTAAACCTGTGGAATATATATATATATATATAGACGTTATATTTTGTTAACTCCACTACTCCCGGTTTACGCATTCGTCGAGGATATTGTATCATCCAATTTTCCCACATTCCTCACCAAAACATATAATGGGCATAGGACGAAATACCGACTCCTACAGACGAGTGACCAGTAAGCATGAAACGAATTTGCACGGGATTATAATTTCCGTTCATGCTGTCCCTCTGCTCATGATGGAACTAATTTGTTTCAAGTTTCGCAACACATAATACATAATTGAATATATATTATTTCTCGGCCACAAACAGTATCTATTTGTAGGAACAGGGTAGTTTGTACTTGGAATAAAACTGTTTAAATAGCCTACCCCAGAGAAATAGTGTTCTAGGATTTCGAATAATTTATCCAGATTCATATTTGTATCGCTTCTATATGGATTGCGATGTTCGTGAATCATTGCCAAGGAATGTTAGCCATACCTTATTTTTTGCATACATTAATAGCGCAATTATGATATATTTTTAATCTTATTATTTCCAAAAATACATGTCTAAATTAGTTGCACAGTTTTAGTCACATTTATCTTTTTCTGGTATTCGTTTAAATTATGAGCACTCAAATTTTGATTAGGATTCTCATCCTAAACATTATCTCGTTCTTAATTGATGATAAATATTTTCTCTAAAAGTTCTCCACACGTTGCTATTTATCCAGACATTTTAAGTGTTACAGATTTGACAGATTTTTGTCATATGTTTGTCTTCAGAAAACTGTTAAATTTTGCCTTAGAAGATGCAAATTAAAACACCCTGAGTATAGCGACTGAGTTCCAAATGAAATACGATCTGATGCGTAGAATGATGAGGTAATCAAAGAAGGATGGGCCTAATATAAATATCGCACTTTTGCTGCTCGCATCACGTTTTAAACGAAAATATATGTTTGATACTGTTTGTGGCGGAGAACAAAAATGTATATATGCAATGTTGTATAAAGTATTGCGCACATAGCTGAAAATGAGGTGCGCAACACCTAATACACAAAAAGAAAAACTTTTTTGAGTGGCCAGGAGCAAAATCAACAACAATCTCCACAGTAACTTTAATCAAGGTTGCGATCTTGATATAAAAACCAAACCGATTATGTGCACACGTTTGTAAGGAAAAACTAAGTATTTTATAGTGCATAAAAGGCCGCTCACCTATTTGATCGGTTACGTTCTTATCACGTACTGTCAAGAATCTTCCGCGGACAGAACTCGAATCTGGGCACGTCTGCTCCCGTATCAAGTGCTCTAACTATAGAGCTACACAATAATTAAAGACATTTTCAGATGAAAAATCTTCATACAACCCTGTCCGAGGCAATTTCTGGACAGTACAATATAAGTTCCTAATAAGGACGAAACCGGTCTACTGGACGAATTACCTATTCTAGACTATACAATGATTAGTTTATACCGACAAATATATGTACATAATTGATAATATGATTATATCAAGATCGTAACCTTGATTACTGCAAAAGATATCATCATTGCTGATATTGTTTACGTAAAGTAATACACATAGTTTTGAACTCACAGCAATTACCTTGTTATCAACTTCGCGATTATAAAAATAAATATTTACTTGTCAAACTAAACGTTTAATATTTTTCGCTTGAACATCAATAGACTGTTGCATATATATCATCAAACGCCTCTCTAAAAATACTGATTCAAACCAATTCCCCAATTAATCATTTACTCGTTTATCTGTTTGTTTTAAGGCAAACAACATATCTAGTTTGGTTAAAATGCTTGTTTAATAATCTTCTGTCACTGGAGTAGACCATGAGATAAGGTTTTTAATAATTAGTACAAAGTCGAAATTTTAATGTCACATTTTGATAAACTGAATTTAGTTAGTTATCTTAAGCATGTTTAAAGTGCGTTTTAATTGTTTGAAAAATGAACAAGGTTACTGTTATACAGATGCCAAAATGCACTTTAACCATACTTATCTATCAAATTATCCCACTTTAATAAGTTCAGCATGAAACTTTCAATAGATATTTTACCTGAGTTCCAAGTGCGAAAATACGATGTTTATTTTCTGAAGGCCTACTTGGAGATGTTATGATTTTTATATAAATTATTACAAATTAAACGGATTTATAATAATTTATGCCGAAACTGTTTTAAATAAGCTCCTGACACTGTTTCTCGATGAAGATGTGATTTCAAAAAAATCTTCTCGCTTTAAAATTATGCCTAGGAGATCTGACTAAAGGCAAAAAAGACAAGATGAGCTGCAAATTAACAGATTACGAGGAGCATCACATGAAATACTGCCACGAATAAAAGCATTCATGTGCAGTGATTAAGAGATTAGCTGCATAATTTGTGAAAGTGTAAGTATTTATTCAAAGTTTTTGAAATTTTTACATTGTGGTCGTACATTAAACACCAGCCTATTATCACTATTTTAATTACAAAAGAAATTCATCGTGCTGCAAAAATAAAACTGACACATTGATAATAACTGATAAAAGTAAATGAAAAGGCAAAAATATTTATTATTGATTTTTCAAGTCTTTGAACAGAAACTATTGTGAAGTTGCTAGCTCCTAGACTAGTATACATTTTTGCATGAATATTATCAATAAAGTGTGAATAATAAGGTGCGTAATCATTTTTATAAATATAACTCCGTATTTTTCTTGTGTGGGACGATTGATAGCACTCGTAGGTCGGTAAAATCTTGATTCCTTTACATTTCCAGCTTTTTTAAAATTGATTGATTGGTTCCCACTGGTCCCGTGACTCTGAAGCCGTCCTTACACTGCCTGTCCGGAAATTTCCGAACAAGCAGTATAAGGACGGCTTCAGAATAGCGAGACCAGTGAGAACCCATCAATCAATTAAAGATATAAGTTGCGCACCTGTAAATGTTAAGAAACCAATATTTTACCGACCTACCTATAAATAGTCTAGCACAAGAAAAATGCGGAATAATATTATTTTTAAATGACAGCGCTGCGCAAGGTATAACAACATTTACGCATTTAAACAAACATTGATTGAGCGGTTGGTGGTAACAATTCTTTAAATCGTGTTCACGCACTTGTAAAATACACAAATCCCATTCTATTTAACCAGTCGACTGGCAGTAGTTTGCCATGTTATTCGATGTCTGGTAATTATACATTGGATTGATGTTTACTTGAAGCTCGCAAACTTTATTTAAAGAATTTAAGCATATTTATAAACGTTTGCATGTTTTATTCAAACACAAATACTATTTTATCCATGACGTCGCTATAACATAGAAAAATTGTCAACAGTCGCCAGTACTTATGCGTTTCGGCCTTCGATGGTCATCAACAGAACACGACGGCAAGGTGACTAAGCAGGGTAAACTCGTAACGAAAATATAAATAAAGCTAAAACAAACCCTCGGCTCTCGCCTCTAATAGTATCCAATAACTTTTACCTGTCTAGAAATTCCGATTGTTTGATTTCTAAACAGCCACGAATATTAACCTGTCGCAGCTTTCACCAAGCGATAACAATACTTGAAATCAAGTTTGCAAGCTCAAAGTAAACACCAATCCTAGTATATTTAACCATTCGCACAACGAGGCAAGATTAACGAAAATCACAAATAATGAAGTGTTTCGACTTTTAAAATTTTTTATGAGAGTACATCGTTAACCTGACTAATAAGATCAGGCCTCATTACTTGGCCATTTTTTGGTAAACTACACATGAGGCTCACAATTATTATATTCAAGGTTGCGATCTCGATATAAGCACCTGACCTATTAATTACTTACATATGTTCAGTATAAACTAAGAATTGTACAGTGTAGAAAAGGCAATTCATCCATTAGATCGGTTTCGATCTTATTGAGAACTCATCACTTACTGGCCAGAATTTGCCACGGACAGGACTCTACCCTGGGCATGTCCACGGCAAATTCTCGCCATTACATGAGTTCTTATCAAAGCATTTATATATATATATATATATATATATATATATATATTATATATATAATGCGAGCTTTAATAAAATTCATTGTACCCTTCCTGTGTGCAAAAACAAAAAGAAATTTTATCAGATATAAGAAATATTTCTTTCGCATTGTCTTCTCAAATATCTACTAATGAACATATCTTTATATATAAATTGGAAAGCAAAACAAGCATAGAAATATGTGAACATAGAGAGAGAGTGTGAAAACGCGACGCAATCTGATTGCGTTTCTGTTTTTCACACTTTCTCTATGTTCACATATTTCTATCTTGTTTTGCTTTCAAATTTATATATAAAGATATGTTCATTAGTAGATATTTGAGAAGACAATGCGAAAGAAATATTTCTTATATCTGATAAAATTTCTTTTTGTTTTTGCACACAGGAAGGGTACAATGAATATATATATATATATATATATATATATATATATATATATATATATATATATATATATATATATATATATATATATATATATATATATATAGGTTTCTAATTACTTTCTCGAGCATGCAGTACATAGAATGCGTATAGTTTAGCCCACCTAATAAAATATATCTCTGACACATATATATATATATATATATATATATATATATATGGATATACACATTATTTTATATATTTGAATTAATAAGCATTGTGTTTCACAGGAATAAATCATTAATTATTCAGTAAGAGGAAATACACAAACAATGAATAGAATAAAATAAATTTGTTTGTGATTTTTTTGTTGTTAACAGCCTGTTTAAATTATTTAGATTAAGTTAAACTAAATAAAAGAATGCATTATTCGTTTATTATTCATGGTTTTTCATGTGAATGAATGAATGCTTGGTGAGGATGTGTTTTTTACGTCAAATGTGTTGTTGGTTTTTATATTTTATTGGCGAGTTATTTAATATCTTTGTTTATGTTAATTGCATTTCTAGATGTATTGAATCTGTTTCTTACTTTTATGTAAACAAGTTGCCCATCATGGATCAGCCAACCGTCTGTTTTAGAAAAGTGCGTGCATCCGATTCCAGTGCAGTTGTTTTATTGGTTCTGCATTTTCCGAGTGCGTTTGTTGTAAATTGTGCACCTGACATAGTAGCAATACAGTTATAACAAATAACAAAAGGTTCGATACTGTCTCTCTCCCCTAAAATATTCTGCATACGAGATGAGATGAGGTATAGGTGAGGTAATGATTGGTCTGCTAATTATAAAAAGTTATATATTGAGTTTAGTTACTGAGACAAATTCTATGATTAAAATATTGTTGAGTCAAATATATATAAATAGAATGGTTTTGGAACGAGGTTACCACATTTGCTTATATCTGCTATTGTGATCAGTGTTGTGTTGCCTGATGATGGTGCTGGAAAGTAGGCACCGAAACGTCGCTAGTAAACAAAGATGTGATAGAACCGCATTTCCAATTGAAGTAAAAATGAGTCAACCCGATGAAAGACAAAACAAAATTGGAAATAGTGACAAATCGGATCTTTGTGTAACTGCCCGTGTACAGCTATTACCCGCGTACGCAAAACGCGGCATTGATAACCTGAATGCTTACACACCGCAAAATATTGAGTTTAAAACCTACTTGTGCACCTGTTGTTTCATTTGAAACGCGTGGTAATTCCTGGCTTCGCGGCACATATGCTTCTTGTTTGTTCATGCGTTTATCGGATGTTGGCGCTGGCTTCTTTGACGGTAATCGTAAAATTTAGTGTCGTTTGTGCGTATGAAGCTGGCCGTGCTTTCTGTATACACGTGCTTTTTTTCTATTTTTTCAACGACGGTCGTGTACTAAATTGTGTTGATGAACTTTTTTATCATGCAGGAAAAGTGTTAACTATTTACGAAGTCATGCGTATCAGACAGCGTGAAAGCTTACTTTAAGAACAACAGTACCATACTGTTGCGTATACTGTACAAATGTTATGTTCGAGTCTTCATGAAAATTTTGCAGGCCCAACTTCAATCATATTCTGCGTGGCGTGTGCCAGGGTGACACAGTGGTTAAAGCAACAGTTTCCGAAAGAGTCTTTGCCAGGTTTGAGCTTTAGCCGCGTCAGATTCTCGACAGTACGTAATGAGTTCCCAATAAGGAGCTACCGGTCTACTGGATGAATTGCCTTTTCTACACTATACAATTCTTAGTTTATACTGACATATGTAAGTAATTAATGTGTCAGGTGTTTATATCAAGACCGCAACCTTGATTATAATAATTGTTATCACCACCCGCGCAACCAATGTTCGTTTATTCATATAAATGTTCATTTCAATACCACTTCCCCATGTAGTGTGGTGTCTGTTCGGTAATGACAGATTGGGGATGGTTAGTTGGAACTTTGGGTCTAAATGGATGCCATGTGAGCTCCACCTAAAGTAAAAATTGACTAACCAAGTTACATTAGTTAGTATATAACTGAAAATTGTGTGTAGGGTAGTGTGCGGCATGATGGCTCAGTGGTTAGAGCACCAGATTCCGAAGCAGACGTGCCCAGGTTCGAGTCCTGTCCGCGGCAAATTCTGGCCAGTACGTGATGAGTTCCCAATAAGGACGAAACCGGTCTACTGGATGAATTGCCTTTTCTACACTATACAATTCTTAGTTTATACTGACATATGTATTTTCACAAAGGGTCAGGTGTTTATATGAAGACTCCAACCTTGATTATAGTAACTGTAACCACCGCTCGTGCAATCATTATTCGTTTAGGTTCTATGTACGATTGTCTACAATAATTTAATGTCGAAAATCATATTTTTAAAATCTTTAAGCTTTTTGCCGTTCTCATCTGAATATGGCCTAGGAAGTACGAAACGCGCCATCACGTGCTAGTAAAGGGTGGTTTTATTTGTTGTTCTATCCGTCAAATAACGGGAATTATGTGCAAATCCAAAGTCATCAAAATTGACTTGAATGGTATTTTCTTAATAATTGAGTTAAGAGAATGGGTTAGTATATTATTATAATCCAACCTATTTATATCTTAAATTCTTATCCAATGTCAAACAGCATGAACTCATTTGTGCATTAGGTTTTATACTAAATTTTAAAATTGGCGCATTAGTTCAATCTTGTTATTTGTTTTATTGAGCTAAATTTCTGCAAGATCGTACACACGCTAAACTAATATGTAAACTGGCACTTGTAAGTGGAAGTCATTCTGTCATTACAAAACTTAACCTTTTCTTAAACACGTGTACAAAAAATGAAATAGGCACGATCTAATTAATAATGTCTGCTTACTATTCTTCGAAGTGAGTTTGTGTTCTTTATTCATTAAGTCAAGTTTGCGAGCTTGATGTAAACACCAATTCCATTGTATTTAACCAGTCATCGAACAACATAACAAAATTACCGCCAGTTCGACGACTGGTTAAATACAATTGGATTGGTGTTTACTTCAAGCTCGCAAACTTGACTTAAATAATTGTTACCATCACCCGCTCAATCAATTAATGTTTAATTGTATTTTCTATATACGTGTGTTTTTCTGTTTGTTTCGAAAACCTTATATACACATGAAATTTTTTAGTAGTTATTACGTACTTGACAAAAAATTGGTTCAAATAGGACCAGAAGGATAAAGCACAATCGGCATGGACCAAAATTATAATCTCATGTACACATGCGTGTCGTCCATATTTATGACCCACCAGTTGGTTTTGAAGTCACATTGTCGTAGATATCATAGGAATTTAACACGATTACTGATTGAATGCAAATTCGTATATGAGATTGTAAAGCCCAACTATCCAATATTTCTTGACGAAATACATAGTTGGTATGGGGCGTCGCATCACCTTCCATTGATGCGTCGCTAGTAAGCACACAACGCATGTTTACATGAGATTAAACCTTTCCTTCATACTGACTGGTGTTTCCTTCTGGTTCTATTTGAGCTTATTTGTTACTGGCTGAGCAACGGCTAATACGCAAATAACGAGTTTATCAGAAAATCATCCACGAATAACTTTCGTTTATTTAGCTTATGATTATGGATGATGTGTAGATTCAATTCCTCTGAGCGTATTATTTCGAATTTTGGTTTTGAACACTTAGAAATCCATCCAAAATGGAATGAGATTTTTAGAACCATTATATACAACTATAGCGGAGACGTTCGCACCCTGCCAGTGTGGTTTATTTTAAAATTCTTTAAAATTCGCATCTTTAGCAAATTGTTAGTCCGACTTACGTATTTCACTGATTGATATTGGTGTTTAATTCACGCTCACATACTTGATTTAAGGAATTTTTACCACCAACCGTGCCATCAACGATTGTTTAGTTTTATTATCTATTTGAACTAGATTGTTGCCAGGTACACGGTATATAATATAAAATTAAATATGCATTAGTTCTCTGCAACAAAAAGTATAACCATGAACTAATTGTCAAAAACATAAGTAGCATTTATTAATTCAATCGTGTACATTCCGTATTTTTTGAATGAATTAAGCATAAACTAACTTATTTGTTAACGGGCAATTTCTTTGCAAACTTCGTGTAAAATGGTTAACTGATCAGAGTTGACACCAGCATAGAATTCTTCTCCTTTAGACGTCCAAAATTCATCAGAAATTTAAAAAAAACTAATGTCATAAGCTCTAGACTCCTTAAATAAATAAAAACGGAAACCGTGGTACATTTACGAGTGTATGAAATATCTTACAAAGGCTGCAGTCTCATGCAAACAGTTAGCTGGCGTGTTTTTTGACGCATAGCAATATGTAGTCCTAACAGAATTACGTGGTGAATGTGGGAATATATTGAAATTAAATTACGATTTGATATTATGAACAAAACAGCGATGGGAATATCGTCATGGTTGGTTAGAAACACAGCATTAACTAAATGTGGAAAACGTGGACGATTCAGAATCTAAAACTAGCTCCAGGACAAGATTAAGAAAATTTGAATAAAATTTTCTGGTTCGGCATTTAATTAATTTATTATTCGTTAATAAATTATTTATAATATTATCCTTCCGAATTTCATCCCATAACTTTCAGCATATTTTACCTATTAATCTGAAGGCTTTCGTGAGTTTGACGCTAATAAATTTACTATTATCTTGATTATTTTATTTTCTTTATATATTTAATTTTTTGTAAGGTTATTTTCATTTTTTCGTGTTTGTCAGTCTCATATATTTATTTCACATCTTAATCAATTTTAGTTCTTTATAGTTAGCGATCAAATGACTTTGTTTTTGCTCCCCTCCCTCACTATTTATATCAACATGGTCTTATATCGTTTCAAACGTTAAGAGTAAAACAATTAGACTGACGCATGCAAAAGATAAACTAGTATCCAGTGGCTTCTGCTTCATGTTTATGATATATATACATATATATATAAATACATATATATACATATTTATATCCATTTTACCCGTCCTGTATGCAAAAACAAAAAGATATTTTATCGGATACAAGAAACACATCTTTCGCATAATCTCCTCAAATATCTACTACTGAACATATCCTTATATATAAATTGCAAAGCAAAACAAGATAGAAATATGTGAACATAGAGAGAGAGTGTGAAAAACGAAAACCAATCAATTGCGTGCGTCACATCCAGTTTTCACACTCTCTAATTTCACATATTTCTATCTTGTTTTGCTTTCCAATTTATATATAAAGATATGTTCATTAGTAGCTATTTGAGAATTTTCTTGTATCCGATAAAATTTCTTTTTGTTTTTTCACACAGGAATGGTACAATGAATTTAATTAAAGCTCGCATTTCAAAAGAATATATATATAGATTAATTAATTTAGCCACTGTAAGAGCCTGTGATAGAGAGCCAGGACTTAATAGTTTTCATAGACTAGAGGAGGAATTAGCAGATGAATGGAGGTATTCATGTATTATTTGTTTAGAAAGAGGATTATTTCAAAAATGATATTTGTTAGAAGAATGTGGAATAAAATGTCCTATTATTCACATTCTTCTACCGAATATATAGTGGTTAAAGGGCGTAATACCGGCTCCTACTGATGAGTCGCCAGTAAGCACGAAACGAATGTGCATGAGATTATACTTTCCGTTCATGCTGCCTTGGTTTATCCTTCTGGTCACAACTGAACTAATTTGTTACTAGGTTCGCAAAACCTAATACATACTTGCATATATATTAGTTCTTCGCAACAAACAGTATTTAACTCAAAAGTATTGCTTGATTGATTCTAATGACAATCACATTTTCATCAAGTTTTCGATTTTAATATAAACACCTGATCCATTATGTATATACATTTTTTTAGAATAAACTAAGTTTTGAATAGTGTAGGAAAGGCCGTTCATCCATTAAAAATGTTTCGTACATCTTAATTTCTCATCATGTATTTTCCAGGCAGGGTGACTCGGCGATTAGTGCGACAGATTCCGAAGCAGACGTGCCCAGGTTCAGTCCTTTCCGCTGGCAAATTCTGAACATGACATGATGAGTTCCAAATAAGGATGAAACCGGTCTACTAGATTAATTGCCTTTTCTACAATATACAATACTTATTTTATACTGACAAATGTATACACATAATGGATCAGGTGTTTACATCATGAACGCAACCTTGATTAAAATTTGACTTGTTTCATTGCCTCCGCAACCAAAGTTCGTTTAATTGAATGACAATACATATTTGCATTATCCACCTGTCTCAAATTTGTATAAATTACCCTGGCATTAAGTGCTCATTTATTTATTTTTTTCCCCTCTCTAAAACGTGATGTTACCATCAGTTACATTGTATCAAATGTTAAAGGTAATACTTTTTTATGATGTGTGCAAGGCAAAAATTAACTTCAAGTGAATTCAGTTAATTTTTTAAGTATGTACATGCTTATTAATCATATTTGAATGAATTTTTGGCCGTTTCAATGCAGACACATGAGCACATAAATGACGTGTACCAATATAATGAAAAGTCAGTTTGCTATTATGAGACAATCCAGGCGAAATGTCATACTTGCTTTATTAGTTATTTTCTTTGCCTTGTAATGAAATGTATGGAGAATGTTTACCGAAAGATGTGTCTGAAATATTCACATAATGCATTCGACAATACACGCTCATAGCCAACACAAAATATATAATAATTGCCAAGCCTTTAATGGGCACCGACACAGTACTTTGGAAAATAAAGAGCGTTGTGGTTTAATCTTTGCCAGTCAGATTTGTCGGAGAGCACAACTATTAATGCCAAAACGCGTCCTAACGTGTGACTGACTGTAGTTTTTCTGTTTTGTGCGACTACACTTATTAAAAGGGATTGGTGTTTATATGAAGCTCTCATACTTGATTTAAAGTAGTATTATTGACATCAGCGCAAGCAGTGATTGTTCAATTGTATAAATTTTATAGATGTTGAATAAGATGCAGCAAGTTATTTTTCTTGACTGCCTATTTTTTGCGAAACCGAAAGTTAGCAATTAAGCACAATGTATTCTAGATTCCTAGAAGTGAGAGCCGTGTATCTTATTTAGTTTTCCGTTCATATTCGTTGCGATTTGATCTTCGTTTATACTTTCTGTTCATGCTGTCTTTGGTTTATCCTTCTGGTCACAACTAAACTGATTTGTTACTAGTTTCGCAACACCTAATACACACTTGATCTTCGTTAGTCTGTTTTTTTATGTGCTTTGATGAAATGCGTCAGCACGTGAGATGTTACAGTAGTATTTTTAAAACACGCAAACTCGATTCATCTTTTTTTATCACCACCCGCGCAGTTTGAGTTTATAAATGTTCAACTAAAAAGGTCGCTTATTATCAGAAACTCAATATAATTGGAAGCCCAAGACATAATATTTATTAATAGGTCGTGTAGTTGCATGGACAATGCCCATTGAAATTACGTTTATCAAAGTTGCGATCTTGATAAAAATACCTGACCCATTATGTAATTAAATAAATCAGTATAAACCAAGCATTTTATAGTGTTTAAAAGGAAATTCATCCAGAAGACTGACTTCGTCCCTGTTGGAACATATCACGTACTATCCAGAATTTTCCGAAGACAGGGCTCGAACCTGGGCACGTATGCTTCAGAAACCGTTTCTCTAACTACTGAGCGACCCTACGTAATTATGGTAAAAAACCTGACCCATTATATACATGCATTTATCAGTATAAACTAAGCATTTTACAGTGTAGAAAAGGCAATTCATCCAGTAGACGTGTTTTGTCACTATCGAGAATCTGTTGCTCTAACCGTGTGCGCAGGATGGCTCAATGGTTAGAACAACAGATTTTAAAACAGAATTGCCCAGTTTCGAGCCCGTTCCGCGGCACATTTTTGTCAGTACGTGAGGAATTCGCAATAAGACCGATACCTGGTCTATTGGATGAATTCCCTTTTCAACACCATACAATGCTTATTTTATACTGAAAAAAATATGTAAATATTGGGTCAAGTGTTCATATATAATGATCATATCTTTGATGTCAATGATTAGACATTGAACTTTGGTACGCCAACAAGCTGTTGGACAACGACAGTAAATAAGTATGTCTCGTTTTAATTTAGCCTCGATTGTCTTTCGTGGTTAGTCGATGTGCTCTCGTAATTCTGTAATATTCAGAATAATCCTCGTTGCGTTGTGAATGATGTGAACATCGTCATTTTTTATAAAGCGATACTTGAAGAACACCGCTCAACAGATGTCGTTAGAAAGACGTCAATAAAGAAAGAGATGAAGATATATATATATATATATATATATATATATATATATATATAAGTATATAGATTTAAAGATGGATATATAGAAATATAGACAGCTTTATATAAATAGATATACAGATTGATAGATGTAAATAAATAAAGACGGAATAATAATCAATTACATTTAAAGATAGGTGTATATATATATATATATATATATATATATATATATATATATATATTATATTATATTGAAAGAAAGATTGATTGATTTCTTTATATATAGATAGGAAGTTCAATATATATATTGATTGATCAAAGGATAGACATATAGATTTGTTGATTAGTTGGTAGATATATCGCTCGATAATGAGATAAATAGTTTGCTAGAATCATAGACGGATTTAATGTCAGACATACAGAGGGATATGTAGCAAAAACGTATAACCTGTAAATATTATCTGACGCTTATTGATTGACTCTTCTTAACACAACATGCCATCTGTCCCATTTATCAGTAATTAAATTACCTTCTTCGGAAAGCTATTAATATTTGACCTTAATTTTTAGGTAATTTTTTAAATTCGCTATCGAATTATATGCAAAATCATGTTTTAAATATGAATTTACCGTACACTATCCGAATATTTCGTAAACGTAGCCTTAATTAAAAATAAATCCTAATATATGCAAAACCGTAAATAACACAAAGGAAAAGTTATATTTCGAGAAAATAAGTATGATAAAAATGTTCTCCCTCGACCTATAAATTTAATACGGCGACCAGGATTGTGCGGCAATCAAATGAATTTAACAAGTAATTCAATTACAATAAAATATGTAGTATGTAAATTGATAATGTGCATTGATAAGTGTCTATTTATGGAAATCGGAGTTGATGGAATCAATTGTAACGTATCGCTCAATAGATTACGAATATCAGCTTCCAAAACTCAATTTCATCTATCAAATTGTTTGAACCGAGATTACAAGATTAACATGTTGTACTTATTTTTGGACAGATTAAAATTACTCAGTTGAAGCTAAAATAGAAAAATATAGTATTTAAATCAAGTTAGCGTGTAAGATAAAAGCACCAATCTTATAATTTATATATATATATATATATATATATATATATATATATATATATATATACCAGAATAAAATAATCAGTCTAAAAGGTGGCAAATAGACTCATCTAGTAGACCGGCTTTGTCTTTGTGGGGAACTCTTCAAGATCTGCTCAGAAATTTGCCACGCAAAAAGCTCGAACCGGAACACATTATCTTCCGAGACTGTGACTCTATCCATTGCGTCGTCCTGGAGCACACCATAAACAATTATCGATCATTAACTCACTCATTGTTTTGGTTGAACTATGCTTCAAGTGGAGCCAATGTGGGATTGATTTAGAACAGGACTTCAAGCTGAGCCACTCCCAATCTGTCATTATGAACAAATGACAGGCTTATACAATTAACTAAACATTGACTGTTTGCTATCGCAACTCTTGCAATCAAAATCTGTTTCGTTTTATATCGCTTCAATTCGATAAAGTGTCTCCAGATAACGTGTTATATGTCTAAAATGACAGGTTGAGGGTTGCTTCCTGGAAATCTAGGTTAAAAGATAAACCACATAGGCTTCAACTGGTGAGGTCACTATATAACTGAAAATTGTGTGTAGTACACGGAGTACGGCGTAGAAGATGGAATGACACTTCAAAGCAAATGTGCCCTGGTGCGAGGCCCGCCAGAGGCAACAAATTCTGGACACTAACTGAGGAATTCGTAATGAGAACGAAACCGGTCTATTGAATGAATTGCTTTTGCTACATTAAAAAATGCTTATTTTATCATAAAAATGCATATAATATAGAAATTGTGTTGATGTTAAGCTCGCAAATATGATTTAAATATTTAACAGTTAGATACTATTTTTAAATCAAGTTTGCCAGCTTGAAGTAAACACCAATCCCATTGTATTTAACCAGTCGTCGAACAACATAACGAAACTATAGCCTGCCGCAACGCCTTGACGCGTTTCGACCTTCCATGATCATCATCAGAGTAAGACGGCAAACTGACTATCGAGGATCAAATCGTATTGAATATATATGGAACTCAAATTTAAGATATGCGGCTCTCACCTTTAGCAGTCTTGCATATGGAAATGCAAGGTCGAAACGCGTCAATGCATGAACAGAAAGTATAATCTCATGCACATTCGTTTCGTGCTTACTGGCGACTCATCAGTAGGGGCCGGTATTACGCCCTGTAACTACAATATATTTGATTGAGGAATGTGGATAATAGGACGGTACTATCCCCTAGACGAATGTGTAAACCGGCAGTAGTGAAGCTAACATTCTTTAAAGTCTCGAAAATGCGACTTCCACGCTAACTCACTCTATATAATATATATACGGAGTCTGTAAAGGATACTAGTACTATAGCTATTGTGTCAGTAACCGATACCAACATTATAGTACCAAAAAGGTACATGTTGCTAACACTATGGTTGCCGAGTCGGTAAATGGTGCCATCATGATGGATACCAATTTATGCTATAGTTCACCGAAATTCAGAATTACAATCGTTTCTGAACACATGTTACTCCAGCAAATCCATATAGTTTGGCCTTGATGAATATCAGTTATCACATTTCGCGATAAGCATGATATCATTCAATTTAATATATTACAGTTAGACAATGTTTGTTGCGAAAAACTAATATATATGCAAGTTAGTATTAGGTGTTGCGAACCTAGTAACGAATTAGTTCAGATGTAACCAGAAGGATAAACAAAATACAGCATGAACGGAATGTATAATCTCATGCACATTTGTTTCGTGCTTACTTTCTATGATTTAAATAGTTGTTATCAACATACGCGCGTGAAATTATCGTTTAAATGCATTTACAGTTTCATCTGTAGGAATGAATATTTCCTCGACGAATTCCAAAGCAAGGAATGCAGTAAAATAACGTCAAATGACTGATACATATCCCACAAGTATATATTTCAGAATAGGATTTAATAATTAATTATTGGATATAAAGTGATATTTTGAGCTTTAGTGCTGTATTTGCATTAAATTTTTTTTTAATTTTAATTTCTATTGCGCAAAAACCAATGTAACACAATAAAAGATGACTACGCAAAATCTATTAATTCACTTAGTTAGTTTGCGCGTCGACAAAGGATGAAAATGTCTCCTGTTTAACGAATCTACACGATAAAATTCAAAAAATTATTTATGGCCATTTCTGTTTTTGACTTGAAACCCATAAAAAACAAACACATTAATATTGTCAGCAATTTTTTAAAGTTTAACATTTATTATTAATTATGCTGTTTCGCAACAATTTAATGGATTGAGGTACTATCTTCTTTAATTGTAATCTAGTTCATTTGGGTTTGCCTAACATTAATTCGACCATTTATTTTATTTAAAATGTGATTGACATCTAATTAGTCAAACTTTGGTACGTCATTGGTTTTCCATTTGCCAATGATTTATTGCGCCAATGGTAAATTGTGAACGAAATATTTTGTTGGTAAACCTACCACACATTAATTCGTTTGCACTCGAAAATGCCAAAAATACAGGTACTTTCCTGACTAGAAAAAAAATCGGCTTACTGTGTTTATCAAAAATTATTTAAACAAATTTGAATAAAAATTTCAAATTGAGTTGACTTACTCAGCTTACGAAATAGAAGTTTGTTTTGCGTGATGCGATACTAGAAAAAAGATTAGTTTAGACGGGACTAGAAGATAAAACAGAGTCGGTCTGAGTGTAATTTCATGATGATGAGATTGGAAGGTCGAAACATTTCAGTGCGTACGACTGGCAGTAATTTGTCCATGTCGTCCGACGACTGGTTAAATACAACGGGATTAGTGCTTACTTCATGTTGGCAAACGTGATTTAAATATTAGTTTAATTCCTAAAATGTTTTCAAACACTGTATTCACAAATGTGTATTAGGTTTTGCGCACCTAAGAACAAATTAGTTTAAATATGACCAGAAGGATAAACCAAGGACATCATGAACGGAAAGTATAATCTCATGCACATTCGCTTCGTGCTTCGTGGCGACTCATCAGTAGGAGCCGGAATTACGCCCTTTAGTAACTATATATTTGGGTGAAGAATGTGGGATAATAGGACGGTACAATCTCCTAAAGGACGTAATACCAGCTCCTACTGATGAGTCGCCAGTAAGCACGAAACGAATGTGCATGAGATTCTACTCTCCGTTCATGCTGTTTATGATTTATCCTTCTGGTCAGAACTGAACTAATTTGTTACTGGGTTCGCAACACCTAATACATACTTGCATAAATATTATGTCTTCGCAACAAACAGTATTTAACTGTAATATATTGAATTGAATAATGTCATGCTTACCGCGAGCTGTGATAACTGATATCGATGAAGGCCAGAGTGTATGGTTTAACTGGAGTAACAGGTGTTCGGAAATTGTTATAATTCTCAATTTGGGTGAACTTTAGCATAAATTTATATCCATCAGTGGTTAGTACCATGATACCATTTTCGGTACTCATAATTTTGGTATCGAGTTACTAACACAATGGCCATAGTGTTAGTATCCTTTACAGACTCGGTATATATATTATATAGTGTGAGATAGCGTTGAAATCGCATTGTCGAAGACTTTATATGATGTTAGCTGCACTATTGCAGGTTTACACATTCGTCTAGGAGATTGTACCGTCCTATTATCCCACATTTTTTACCCAAATATATAGTGGTTAAAGGGCGTAATTTCGGCTCCTACTGATGTGTTGTCAGTAAGCACGAAACGAATGTGCACAGGATTATACCTTTTTGCGCAAATTTGTGTTCTTCACTTGGTAACAGCGCAAGTGCGGATTGCAGTGTTGAACGCTCTTATTGTTTGGAAATTTCTGTCACCGTATGGTCATCTGTTTTTTCTTCTTCAGTTTGTTGCCAATCCGATTGAATGTTTGTTGGGTCTAGTCGAGGGCGTGTTCGGTCTCCCCGGATACTAGTAAATTGTTGGTGAATTTTGTTATTCGTGACCAGTCGATTAGAATATCATGTTGATGAAACATTTGAATATTTAGGCCACTTGTTTGTTGTTTAAAGGGCTCCATAAATAAATAATAATTTTTCTGATTTTCCTATATGTAGAATTGAGAAATCGGTCAAATTGACTGGGTGCTATGTTTCCAATATATGATCGGAGATAGCTGATTTTCCTGAAGGTATTAAGCATTTTTTAATCAATTTCTGTGGTAAATGTTGCTGGATTCTGTTTATTAATTTCTACTTCGTACGTCCTTACATGAGAATGAAACGGTGCAGCCAGTCAATTTGACCAATTTCTCAATTCAACATAAAGCAAAATCAGAAAAATTATTATTTATGAAGCCCTTTATATAAAACAACAAACAAGTTTCGTGCTTACTGGCGACTCATCAGTTGGAGCCAGTATTACGCCATCTACCGCTATATATTTGGGGGAGGAATGTGGGATAATAGGATGGTACAATCTCCTAGACGCATGTGTAAACCTATAGTACTGAAGCTAACTTCGTATAAAGTCACGACAATGCGAATTCCACGTTAACTCATTTTATGTAATATATATACCGAGTCTGTAAAGGATACCAACACTATGGTTATTGTATCAGTACCCGATACCAGCATTATAGAACCAAGAAGGTACATGGTATTAGCACTATGGTACCAACTTGATAAATTTCAATCATCATACAAATATATAGCGGTTAAAATGCGTAATGCCGGCTCCTATTTATGACTCGCCAGCAAGCACGAAACGAATGTGCATGAGATTATACTTTCCGTTCATGCTGTCTTTGGTCTATCCTTCTGGTCACAACTGAACTAATTTTAACTTGGTTTGCAACACAATAAATACTAACACTGTGTTTGCTCAGTTGGTATATGGTACCAACACAAACGATTTCAGTATAAAACTTTTTCTGAACTTCTTTTAATACAGAAAATCCATAAACTCTGGCCTAGATCGATATCAGTTATCCCTTTCGTATAGAAGATTGCGCCGTCTTATTTTCCCACGTTTCCCACCAAAATATAAAGTAGGTGAAGGGCGTAATACCGGCTCCTACTGATGATTCGCCAGTAAGCACGAAACAAATTTACACGAGATTATACTTTCAGTTCATGCCGCCTTTGGTTTATACCTCTGGTCATATTGGAACTAATTTGTTAATTGTTGTGCAACACCTATTAAAAAACGCTGATAATTGTTTGTTTAAGGAGCTAATTTCTTTTAAGTTTTAATTATATATCACTAAGGATCAGCAGACATCTATAAATTTAAGGTTCAGTGTGCCATGCTTATCTTGCAGACCTTTTCCGTTTTCAAAATAATAAAAGGTAATTTTACAACTGTATATTTTTTACCATTTTATCAGTGCGTTTTATGTGGATCAATCCGATGAGTGGCAGTACATAGATTGACTTAGAGCTTGTCAGTTTTAGGTTTATATACCGTAGTTGGCTAGCATATTATTTAGACACATCCATTTTTTAAAGATTTATTTACAGTTATTACGTCAATACTGCTTAAAACAAATAAATCCGGTAGGGTTGCCATAGTCAGCAAAAGTCTCAAAATGTAGCATATTTTAAAGTTAATTAATTTGGGCAGATTGTCTGAAGACAAAGAGCATTCCAGTCGGACGAATGGAGCTTTAAGATACTGGAAGGAACCAATTACTTCTCTCTTGTAGTAAATCTTAATAAAGGGTGTAGAGCGGAGGATGAATTTTATAAATCATGACTGCTTGAAAGAAAAAATGAAGATACTTGTCACCAAGACTATTTTAGTACCGGAAGCATAACTTACATTGCAATACACTCAGAGATCGACTCTTTAATGATACTCTTCAATGAACCGCTAATTTATTCAGTTATTGAAAAAGTTTAATTTGTTACGACGATGCAGTAGAGCTTTTGCTGGAAAAAGTGCACTATTAGAGGTTTGCCGCATATATTAGCTATTCGGCAAACACAGCAATGCATTCAACAAATTATTAGTTATAGAATGTTAGTTTCCACTGATAAATCACATTTAACCGTAAAAGAAAGTGTAGGAACACTTAAGAAAGCGCATAAATGCAAGAACGTCAGAAAAATTTTTTGCAGTTTTTGCGAAGTGTTTGCAAGGACGTCGTCATATCTAGGGAAGTGTTTAACCCAAGTAAATTCATCTGCCTTAAAAAATTGGTAGAATTAAGTTAAAACGTAGTGAAAAGTAAAACTGCAAGTGATTCTTTCCTTATTTCCGGTCACTATGCATCTTTTTCATTTGCAAGTGAATTATCCGATATCAAATAACCGAACAAGGATATTAAATAGCTTATTATCAACAGTTTGAGAAAAGTCTTACCTACTCATTTAATGATTTTTTATTCAACTTTCCCAAATAGTTGACCTAGTTATGTTTAAATAACAAATAAAGAAACCAATGCTTGCTGGGAATTGATAATAATTAATCAAAACAAGGTTGCGAACTTTTATATATACATAATTTTTGGTGAATTCCACTGTTTAGACATTTTTTTATTTATAATCTGTCTTCCTGATGATTGTTTTTTATATTTTGGTAATGTGTTACTGATATCTGTAACTGTCAATAAAAATAAAACCAGCGGTTCACAACAATTTATTTTCTTGTTTCAGGTCAAAGCGTAAGTTTGACGGTGTTAAATCTAATTACCCGCAACCAGTTTATTTCACTTTATAAATAATGCAGAGAATATCTCAACAATCTCAAATTCTTCATTTAAATATTCTTGAGACCTTTTAATCATGTTGATAAATTTACAATAAAATTTCTCGTACCCTCACATTTATCATGTGATTCACAACGTTTTGGTTTAAAGTAAATAAATTTTATGCCATAAACTATTTGCCATTTATACAATGAAGCAAACATTGATTGCTTGGCTGATGGTAACAGTTTCTTTAATTAAGATTGCAAACTTGATATAAGCACCAATCCCATTTTATGTAAATTCGTTAGTATTAACTAAGCACTGAGTAAGAGAAAAAGTCATACAATTAGTAGACCGTTTACGTTCTTTCACGGAGCTCATCAAGCTCGTTCAGAATTTTGTCGCGAAAGATGCTGGAACTAAGACACCTTCCTTTTTGACACTGGGAATCTATCCACTTCGCCACCCTGCCGCACACTACACAAAATTTAGAGTTATATATTTAATTACAGTTTTAGTTAGGCTTTCCTACAGTTGGAGCTCACGCATACCCTCCTTAGTCCTGAAGTTCCAGCTAAAGGCAACAAATATAAATATAAACAAATATAATTTCACATTCGTTGTTTTCGCGGGCACTATTAAAGATCTTCAGCCGTTTTCTTAAATGTACAAAAATTCAATTCAACAACACTCCTGCAGATAGCGTGGTGTTCGCCCTTCAATGACCGATTGGGAGTGGCTACCTTTAATTTCATGTTTAAAGCGGTGTGACGTGCCTCCACCTAAATGGAAAGCTATCCAAAAAAAGTAAGTTTACAATTTAAAATTGGGTATAGTGTGCCGCATGATAGCGTTAAGGATAGAGTTAAAGTCTCCAATAAAAATATGACCTGGTTCGAACCCTTTCCGCAGAAAAATTCCTAAAGAGTTTTCGATAAAAAAGAAATGGGCTTACTGTTGAATTGTCCTTGCCGCCTTATACGATGCTAATTATGTACTAAAAATTTATATATTTAAATATTATTATTAGCATCACGCTCGCAATCCTGATTTGTAGAATTTTTATCACTAGTTGCACAAAACCAGCTTTTTTTAATTATTCAATTTCTTTAATTTAATGCTATTTCCAAAATTACCGTTTTGTCTGCTATATAATGCAAGATCTTGGATGGCTAGTTGGAACTTTACGTCGAAAGAGATGCCATATAAGCTTCATATGACAGAAAAGCTAGCCAGAAACTTAAGCTAGTAAATAATTGTATATTGTGTGTTGTGTGCGACACGAAAGTGCAGGTAATATTGTCCGCGACCCAGAAGCCAATATGTCCCGGTTCGGACCTCGTCCTCAGATAAATTCTGGACAGTACTTACAGAGATCCCAATCAGGTCGAAACTGATCAACCAAACTTTATACCATGATTGGTTTATATTTTCATAGATATGTACAATTGGATTTATGCTATTATTAAGTTCGCAACTGTCATTTACATAAATGATTTCGGTGCCATATTTGTGCTTTTATTTCCCTTTTGGTAGGTGTAACTTATAATTTGTAAATAAATTACATTTTGATTGAACGCTATCAAACGATTTTCATCCTTATAAAATATGTCTGTGCATTGGATGAACATTTTTACAAATTACAAAATATTCATTTAATGAAAATTAAGTATAAAACATTGTGATTCGTAAAAAATACTAAAATTTCTTGTTGAATATCTTGATTTAAACGGAAGCTTTAAAATTTAACTCAGACTATACTAAATGGTTCTGGAATTAGCACTTGGGCATAGGTTTTGTCTGAGCTTAATGAAAGACTTACTTAGAAGCAAACTAAAATATTAAACTGATGAGGAATAAGACAGAATAAAATTTTCCTGCTCTCCCAATCGCCGGTGGATGACATTAATTATCAAGAAGAATTCAATGAGCGCGCTAGTCTTAAAGAATAGCATTATATTGGAATAAGGCGCAAGAAGAAACAAAAAACCTAGGAAAACTAATTCCCAATAATTAGACTTTTGAAATTGCGTCTAAGGGAGTTATAAAGTTGTTTAATTATTTAAATTTACCCGCAAGAGTGAATTACGTCTAAAAGCTAATAACATTTGAGCGACGGTTTTAATGGAATAGCTAATTCACAATGTGGAGTGGATTCATCTTATTAAAAATGATGTTTGTTATAAAATAACCAAAGACCCTAAGGATAAATTGCAATATAAGTGAAAGGGTTTAATAAATAAAATAGTTAGGCCAGAAGAATTGGAGAAGGCGCATAAATATTCACCCATACAAAGAGATAAAATTCCACTAATGATGTACGGTTTATTGAAATTGTAGAACGAGGGGTATGTGCTAAGGATAATTGTGAATGTGCATAATTTGCCCACATAATTTTTTTCCATTTCTTTTTTATAGAATACGCATACATTCTTATTTTTAGACGGTATTCTAATTAAGACGTAGCATTTAGTAGGTAGAATGAAAAATATAAATTAATTGAAAGTGAAAGATTAACAAGTTTATGTTTTATATCTATCTAGACAAATATCTCTGTGCTAGCTGCTTTAGATAGATATTTTTAAACGGCTTTAACCGAACAAACTGAGGTATAAATGGAAGCCATATGACAAATAAAATGTGTTAGAAATGCTTTATATATGTGTTTGATCTACATATTTTACATTCATATATATATATATATATATATATATATATATATATATAATATAAAAGAAAGAGGTGTGCGAATGGAAGAACCATGGTCTGTCCAGTTGTAAACAAATTTACGCGTTAAATGTTGTTGTAACTTGCGCACTGCTGTTGGCACTTGCGTTTTTCCGCATTTTATTTGTGCGGGGACAATTGATAGCACTCGCAGGTCGGTAAAATCTTAAATCCTTTACATTTCAAGGTGCACAGTTGGTGCTTGGCACCGATTGATGGGTTCTCACTTGTCCCTTCACTATGAAGCCACCCATGAGCTGCTTCTCTGAAAATGACTTTGAAAGACCGACATGAAAAAACACCTCTTAAATAATTAGTTTTCAAGATTACTCGATGATATTGTAATAATTTGCGGATATGGTGACGAGCAATTTAAAAAAACACCTTAATATCGCCAATTTTATACATTTCTGACGATTCAGATTGGAAAAAGAAACAATGAGGGAAATAAATTTTGCTGATGCACAATCGAGGCGGAATAGGTGAAACTTTAGAAAAGGAGTTGTTGGGAAAGAGATTTTTTTGATATTCTCAATCATTTTTACTGAAACTATCGTTATGATTAAAACAGGCATTTTGAAATCTATGACGTTAATATTTTTCGAATAGCTGATTTAAGATATAGACAAGAGAAATTTAGAAAGCTAATAAAGACATTGAAAGTAAACGGATTTTCCATATAATTAATATAAAAGACAATGGATAGAGTAATGTAGAAATATGACTGTGATGCAATACATTTAAAGCAGGAGAAACCTAAATATGAATGTAAAGTGCGATAACAACAGATTCCAAATTTAACAATAATTGATTGCGCGGGTGGTGGTAACAATGCTTTAAATCAAGTTTGCGAGCTTGAAGTAAACACCAACCCCATTGTATTTAACCAGTCTACGAACAACATAACAAAACTACCGCCAGCTGCAACGCACTGACGCGTTTCGACCTTCCATGATCATCATCAGAGTACGACGGCAAACTGACTATCGAGTATCAAACCGCATTGAATAGTCAGTTTGCCGTCGTACTCTGATGATGATCATGGAAGGTCGAAACGCGTCAGTGCGTTCCAGCTGGCGTTAGTTTTGTTATGTTGTTCGTAGACTGGTTAAATATAATGGGGTTGGTGTTTACTTCAAGCCCGCAAACTTGATTTAAAGCATTGTTACCACCACCCGCGCAATCAATTATTGTTAAATTGTATTGTCTATATATGTATATGTGGCGAAAGCTGCAAACAATTAATGTTCGTGACTGCATAGAAATTGTGCAGCCGACATTTCCAGTCAAGTTCAATGTATGCAAGATTGCTAGAGGTGAGAGCCGCATATCTAAATTTGATTTCCATATATATTCAATGCGGTTTGATCCTCGATAGTCAGTTTGCCGTCGTACTCTGATGATGATCATGGAAGGTCGAAACGCGTCAGTGCGTTGCAGCTGGCGGTAGTTTTGATATGTTGTTCGTAGACTGTTTAAATACAATGGGGTTGGTGTTTGATTCCAAATTTACTGAGAGATTATAGACGTTTGATGCAAATATAATATCAGAACTGTATTGAGGTAAATCCTCACCTTAGGCAATAAACTAATAAACCAGTAAATTAGAGTCTTTGAAAATATCTGTTATATATTTAATATATTGCAGTCTGCAATCTTATTTACATAATGGAGGTGATACGCTCGTTTACAGTAAGAAGAACATAACATAAAACAGCGTGTAGTTTTTTTCGTTAAATGAAGTATGCGAGCTTGAATAAAGCACCAATCCTATTGTATTTAACCAGTCGCCAAACAAGAGCAAAAATACCGTCAGTCACTCGTATTAATACGTAATTTTGTCCATTTCCAAATATCGGACCAAGTCAGCACTAGGAAACTGGCCATCAGATTTATTGGGAAGACGGCAATCGCAACTCCATATATAACCGGATTAAACTGTCCTGGTTAATCAGAGAATCGATTGAAATAAAAACAGTGCATAATATCACAAATGTATCAATGGTTATAAACTTACCAGATGCAAATTTCAATAATTCTTTGTCGACTAGTTGGAAGAGAATAATAGACGTACCAAAAGGTATAAATATTCACAGTAAGAGATTGTAACTATCCAAAGTAACTATTAAATTTAACAAAATAGTAAAAAATCATTAATGTTTAAAATGGGAAACATCAGGTCACGCAAATGTGCCTTCATTTATAAGAAATTGACGCATATAAATATATTGATTAACCAAAGCGTTTATTAAATCCAATAAATAAACTCTCTCAGTCACAAGAACATCTCACGAGAAAATCTAATATCTGGGTGGTCATGGATAAGCCAATTAACAAACTATTCTTGTTTTACAATTCAACCCGGCCTTACAAAAGACCATAAACTTTATAAACAACAGCAATTTGATGGCAACATCAAACGTTCATCAATATAAACGACATTTTATACAGCACTTAACTAAAGATTAAACAAGCGTCAACACATGGGGGTAGCTGTAGCAGCTTTAGCGATAAAAACATAACTAATTTTACTGGCAATGCAATCAAGACCAGTCAATGTTTTACCTCTAAATACTTAAGACAATTAACGACAGAATTTGTGGTGAAACCTCAGTTACGATGCTTCAATTTCCCCGAGTAACAGAATAGCAGGTAAGACCTCCTCGAGTCTCCGATTTACATCGAACGATATTATCCTGATACTTTAAGCAAAGAATTCTTAAACCAATTATTTTATACAAAAAAAATATTGGCGATTATTTTAGCTAAAATAAATGTAGTTTATGTATGCACATATCGAATGTACTAATTTGATTTTATCTTATTTTGTATTTGAAGATGGTCTAACAAAATCAATATTTGCAATACGTAAGAACGGGTAAATTATGCGACAAAAACACCGTGTGAAATATCATCCTACAAATTTGCGCAAAGAATCATTACACCAATATATATATATATATATATATATATATATATATATATATATATATATATATATATATATATACGAGTGTTATTTAGAGTAACACACTTGCCTTTACCAGCAATCAAAGAGAAATAGCCGTTAATGTCGATATCAAATATTATTTACCAATATACATGCGCAAGTTTTCGATCAACTTACGTAGGCCGATCGACCAGACGGTTAATTACTCGAATGAGAGAACATTGTAACTTAAACACCTGTTTTAAATTAAATGGTGAATATCTTGTCTGCAATAGCTTAACATATCGTCAAAACATCACACGTATGATCTCCAGACGTAGCATTCAAAATAAGTACTAAATTCCATAACAGCAGGGAGCTAGCTAAACACAAAGCTTTATGGATAAACAAATTGCAGTCGGATTTATGCAAGCAGAAGAAGCATATTCAGGCATTGAGCTTATACTGGAGTTGGTGCACGCAATTGATTGGTTTTCCTTTTTATAACACTCTCTCTGTGTTTAAATATTTCTATCTTGTTTTGCTTTCCAATTTATATATAAAGATAGGTTCATTAGTAGATACTTGAAAGATAATGAGAAAGAAGTCTTTCTTGTATCTGATAAAATTTCCTTTTGTTTTTGAACATGAGAAGGGTACATGACATTATATATATATATATATATATATATATATATATATATATATATATATATATATATATTAGTATTTATTTACGTTACAATGAAGCCGGTTTGTGCTTGTAAATATTATATGTACTTATTTGACTTTTTTTTTGGCCTTTGAAAATGGCCTAACCGTATCGAATTTTCCATTCGGTAGAAACAGGTAAATATAATACTTATTATTATAATCAAGGTTGCGGTCTTGATATAAACACCTGACCCATTAATTACTTACATATGTCAGTATAAACTAAGTATTGTATAGTGTAGAAAAGGCAATTCATCCAGTAGACCGGTTTCGTCTTTATTGGGAACTCATCATGTACTGGCCAGAATTTGCCGCGGACATACTTACATTTTGCGCAAAGATCCATTAAGCCAAATATTTTTAGATATAAATAAATATGTATTTATTTCAGTTAAAATAAAATCAGTTTAGGCATTTACTTATTAAATGTTATAATTTGACTTCATATCCTTTTGTCTTTAAAGAAGGCCTAAACGAATCGACTTTTCCATTCAGAAAGAACAGGTAAATTTTTCTATAAGAAAACTTAATAATTTTCGCAAAGAAACTAAAACCTTTTATTTTTATGTATATGAAAATATTCACATTTATTTTATTATAAATCCAATTTATGTATGTGAATATTATATATACTAGTTTGACTTTATCTCCTATTGTCTCTCAAGATAGCCTAAACGAATAGACTTTGCCATTCAGTAAGAACAGGTAAATTTTGTGACAAGAAGACCGCGTGAAATATCATCATAACAATTTATCTTAGGTACAATAAAGTCAGTTTATGCATGTACATATTAGATGTACCAATTTGAATATATCCTATATTGTCCCTGAAGATCGCATAAAGATATGGTAATATTCATTCGGTAAGAACAGATGAATTTTGTGATAATAATACCTAGTGAAATGTCATCGTAAAAATTTGCACAAAGAACAATTAATACAATTATTTTTATATATAAATATATTCGTATATATTTCCGTTAAATGAAAAAAAATTTTTGTATGTGAATATTATATATACAAATTTGACTTTATCTACATTGCCATTTAGTAAGAACGAGTAAATTTTGTGATTAGTACACCGCGTGAAATATTATCATATCATATTCTGCAAAGAATCTCTAAATTAAATATATAAAAATATTCGCATTTATTTCATTTACGATAAAGTCAGTTAATGCATATCCATATTAGATGTACTGATTTGACATTATATCCTCTGTTCTCTAAATATGGCCAAACCGAATCTATATTTCCATTCAGTAAGTACGGTTAAATTTTTGAGATAAAAACACCGCGTGAAATTTTATGTTAACAATGTGCCCAAAGAAAATTTAATCAAATTATTATCATATATATATATTAAAATTTTCGCATTTTTATCTGTTAAAAAGTCAGTTTTTGCACGTTCTTATTAAATGTATCAATTTATATATATATATATATATATATATATATATATATATATATATATATATATATATATATATATATATATATATATATATATATATTATATATATATATATATATTTATTTATAATGTCCATGCCTTTTAATGTTACACAGTATATTTATAATTAGGAAGAAAGAACACATTAATAACAAAGTAGGATAAAGGCCATTTATTTCGTGAATACTAATCATCTCTTATACAATCATACATATTTATAAATTTTGGGTTTTTCAATTGATTATGCTAGTGGTAACAAATTTGACTCATTTTTACTTCAGTTTCTTGTTTTGGCTTGTTGGTAATTGTGTATGCGTTTGTGTTTGTGTTTATACGTGTTTTCATGTAAAGGTCATTCTCGCAGTATTGCAAAGTGCTCTCTGAGATCTAGTCATTATTGTTTTGATAGTTTGAGAATTAACCATTTGTGCGCATTGTTCACTGTTACATATACAAGTGCTATTTTTCCCAGTGTAGTTGATCGTTTCACCTTGTTGCGCAAATTTATAATTTCCACATGGTAACAGCGCCAGTGTGTATTGCAATGTTAAACGAAATCATCAAACAAGCTAATTGAGTAGATCCAGACATCACATTCACTCTCGAGATAGAGAAACACGACAGTTTTCCCTTCCTTGACATCAAACTCACTCGAGAAGAAAACTGGGATTTGACACAGGCCATATATAGAAAATCCACTTTCACCGGACAATACATTTACTACAACAGCAGTGTGCCAAAATCCCACAAAATGAAACTTAGTAAACAATCATGCAAACAGAATCAGGAAGATCTGCTCTAAACACAAGATTGAGGAAGAACTGGGCTACCACAGAAAAATTTTGCTAATGAACAACTACCCAGAGCGTTTCATTGATGTCAACATCAGACCACGGCATATTCGTACTAGAGAGGATACCGTCAAGCAGGTTTTCCTAAACTTACCATTTAGAGGCGACGTACCAGCCTCAATAATTGCACAGCGGCTGAATAGAATAACTAAGGACAACTTTCCCAGTGTTAAAGTTAATATGACATTTAGTACACAGAGAATCATGAGGTTGGATGCCAAAGATCAATTGCCAATTCTCTCCAAATCATTCATAGTCTACAAATTCTGATGTATTTGCGGTAGCACATATATCGGACGTACAAAGAAGCAATTGATAAGCAGAATCCAGCAACATTTGCCACAGAAATTGATTAAAAAAGGCTTGCCACCGTCAGGAAAATCAGCTATTTCCGATCATATATTGGCAACGGGGCACCCTGTCAATTCGACCAATTTCACAATTCTACATAAAGCAAAATCAGAAAAATTATTATTTATTTATGAAGCCCTTTACATAAAACAACAAGCACCTGACCTTAATATTCAAAAGTTTCATCAACATGATATTCTTATCGACTGGCCAAGAATAACAAAATTCAACAACAATCTACTAGTATCCAGTCAAGAACAAACAGGCCCTCGACTAGAATCAACAAACATACAATCGGATTGGCAACAAACTGAAGTGGAAATAACAGAGGCGCATACGGTGACAGAAGTTTCCAAACAATATGAGCGTTTAACACTGCAATCCACACTGGCGCTGTTTCCATGTGGAAATTATAAATTTGCGCAACAAGGTGAAACGATCAACTACACTGGGAAAAATAGCACTTGTATATGTAACAGTGAACAATGCGCACAAATGGTTAATTCTCAAACTATCAAAACAATAATGTCTATATCTCAGACAGTACTTTGCAATACTGCGAGAATGACCTTTACATGCCAACACGCATACATACAAACACAAACGCATACACAATTACTAACTAACCAAAACAAGTAACTGCAATAATATCGAGTCAGATTTGTTACAACTAGCATAATCGATTGAAAACCCAAAATGTATAAATATGTATGGTTGTATAAGAGATGATTAGTATTCACGAAATAAATGGCCTTTATCCACTTTGTTATTAATGTGTTCATTCTTCCTTATATATATATATATATATATATATATATATATATATATATATCCATTTTTTTTCTCTTTGACCCTGAAGATAGCCTAACGAAATCGAAATATTTATTCGGTAAAAACGGATATATTGTGCGATAATAACAACACGCGAAATATCATCCTAACACAGCGCAAATATCCCTGTAACATATTATTATTTTATATAAAAATATTTGTAATTATTTTAGTTACAATAAAGTCAGATAGTGCATGTCCATAGTTGGTGTACTGATGTGTCTTTATCTCCTTTTGTTTCTGAAGATGGTCTAACCGAATCGACATTTACATTCAGTTAGAACGGGTTAATTTTGCGATAATAACACCGCGTGAAATATCATCATTTAATTATTTTTTTATATGAAACTTTTCGCATTTGTCTCAGTTATAATAAAGTAAGTTTACGCATGTACATATAAGGTGTACTAATTTGACTTTATCTTTTTTGTCTTTGAAGATGACCTATTCCGTATCTAGTTTTCCAATCGGTTGGATCGGTTAAAGTTTGCGATACGAGCAGGAGTTAAATATCATCATAACAGTTTGCTCAAATAAACTTTAAACGGGTATATAAAAATATTCGTATTTATTTCAGTTATAATAGTCAGTTTATGCTCGCACATATTTGATGTACTAATTTGACATTATATTCTTTTGTCTCTGAAAATGCTCTTACCTAATCGACATTTCCATTCTGTTAGAACCGGTAAATTTTGCGATAAGAACACAGCATGTTATATCATCCCAACAATTTGCACGAAGGTACATTAAACCAATTATTCTTTATATATAAATATATTCGCATTTATTACAGTTACAATTAAGTCATTATATGCATGTACAAATTAGATGAACTGACTTGACTTTATCTCCTTTTGTTTCTGAATATGCCCTAACATAATCGAAGTTTTTATTTATTAATAAATGGTAAATCTTGTGATATAAACACGGCGCAAAGATCATTTAAACCAATTATTCTTTTATATAAAAAATATTCACATTTAATTCAGTTACAATAAAGTTTGATTGTGCATGTTCATAGTTGATGTACTGATTTGACTTTATCTCCGTTTGTTTCTTAAGAAAGCCTAACCGAAACGACATCTCCATTCACTAAAAACGGTTAAATTTTTTGGATAAGAACACCGTGTGAAATATCATCCTAACAATTTGCGCAAAGGTCCGTTAAACCAATTATTTTATTATATAGATATATTTGCATTTATTTCAGTTAGAATAAAGTCCGTTTATGTCAGTACAAATTAAATGTACTAATGTGACTTTATATCCTTTTGATGGCCTAACCGAAACGGGTAACTTTTTTGTCATAAAAACTAGGATTTCAGAACAACACCAATAATGGCGTTCACGTAATGGTAATTCATATTAAGAAATTTAAGAACTAGGCAATAATCTAGTGAAGTTACAAAAGTGCTACTACAGTTACTTATCTAATAACCTAGAAAATTAATGATAAACCAGTCCGCTTATTTATTGAGTAATTCTTCTTTTTATTTCTATTGTTATATTTTATGAAGCAGAATTATTTATTCATATTGCTGCTTTTTATGGTAAATATTTAAAATCTTTCATTTATCTTTTTATTAATTTTTGAAGGATAGTGCATATGCCACTGTGTAACATAAGATTCCAAAAACGCCAAATATAACAGAAGTTGATCGTGGTATTTATTCAGTGAGCGATACTAAGATGAATTCAAAGAAAAAACTGCGACTTTTTATTTTTGCATTTTGAAATCGAAAAAAACACGACACTGAACCAGCCGTCCGTTTTGTTTAGAATAAACTTCTTGTTTTAAGGCCTTAATACATCTTGATGAGTCTTTAAAATACTCATCGTTTGATAAATTTAACATTGTAAATTTCTTATTTTAAGCTGTATATGCATAAATTTACTTTAATTTATCTCATTCTACTCCTGATTAAACTATATTTTTTAACATAATGCAATTATTTACGGAGTTTTTACGAAACAAAGCTAATGCATTTTAGATATATATTAATATATTTTTTATTAGTTAATTTACAGATTTCCACTGGGAATTTCCATATTTCTCTCTAATGAAAAGTAGGGTTTAATATGTGCTTTCTTATGAATAATGAAAAGGTTTTAAAAAATTATTTTTCTATAACAATCATTTAAGCATACTTTAAGTTGGAGAAATTAAGATGATATTAATCTTGATATCGTATTAAACATTGCCAACGCCATATAAATATGCGTTCATCCAGTGTACTCTGATATGTCGAGAACTTATTTTTGGTGTTTCTGATTATTTTTTCTAAAAACCATTAATTATAAAAGCGCTTAACATTTACGTACTTGGTTATCGGAAAATAATGCCAACAGTCCTAATTAAGCCTTTGTACAAAAGACTGCGACTTGAAGACATAATGTATAAATACTATCATCAAACCTTCTCCCATCCAACACATAAAAAATATATAATTGTCAATTTTTTTCTTCTAATCATAATCAAGTTGGATTGATATTTCAAATAAATTCACATTATGAGTTACACTAAACCTAAAATTGATTTCCGACTGGTTGCCTTTGACATTCCCCTGCAATTCTCAAGCAAACGTTATTGAATAATGTATAACCTTTATCCGTTCTGTCTGTCACGCGCTTATTCTACAGTCGGTGGTGTGCGTAGTGTAGTACATCCCTTTCGCCAAGTGACATGTTCCTCGCTAGTCAGTTACCCGTCGTACTCTGATGATGATCATGGAAGGTCGAAACGAATCGGTGCGTTGCAACTGGCGGTAGTTTTGTTATGTTTATATAATTAAACGAACATTCGTTGCGCGGGTGGTGATAACAATTATTATAAACAAGTTTGCGGTCTAGATATAAACACCTGACCCATTAATTAATTTAATAATTCAGTATCAATTTGCCGCGGCAAATTCTGGCCGGTACATGATGAGTTCCCAATGAGGACGAAACAGATCTACTGGATGAATTGCCTTTTTTACACTATACAATTCTTAGTTTATACTGGCATATGTAAGTAATTAATGGGTCAGGTTTTTATATCAAGACCGCAACCTTGATTATAATAATAGTTTTGTTATGTTGTTCGACGACTGGTTAAATACAATAGGAATGGTGTTTATTTCAAGCTCGCAAACTTGATTTAAATAACCTTTACCACCACCCGCGCAATTAATAATTGTTTAATTGTATTGTCTATATATATATATATATATATATATATATATATATATATATGTGGCGAAAGCTACAAACAGTTAATGTTCGTGACTGCATAGAAATTGTGCAGCCGACATTTCCAGTCACGTACAATGTATGCAAGACTACTAAAGGTGAGAGCCGCATATCTAATTTTGCTATACATACATATGCAATGAGGTTTGATCCTCGGTGGTCAAAGCCGTCGTACTTTGTTGATGATCATGGTAGGTCGAAACACGTCAGAGCGTTGCGACTGGCGATAGTTATGTTATTTTGGTCGACTACTGGTTAAATACAATAGGAAGTGTTTTACTTCAAGCTCGCAAACTTGATTTAAAGAATTGTTACCACCACCTGCGCAATCAATTATTGTTTTAGTTACATGTTGTCTGTTCTAAAATTAAAGAATGTTAGTGGCTAGATGGAATTCTAAATCAAATGAGATTTAAACAAGCTCCAACTCAGCTGAGAACTAGCTAGAAAGCATAAGTAAGTTTATAACTTCAAAGTGTTTAGTGCACAGCAAATGGTGTTGTGGATAGAGTACGTGACTCCAAAGGAATTCTCCGGTTCGTGTACATTATGCGGCATAATTCTTGAATGTATTTAATTTGTTTCAAGTTAAGACGCAAAATATCTAATGGATGATTTTTCTTTGTTGCTTTGTAAAACGTTCAACTTATAATAACAATTGTATAAATATATATATATATATATATATATATATATATATAATGGGATTGGTTCTTATAACAAACTCTCAAACTTGATTATATAACAAATATACAGCCGTGTACTAAGTAACAATATAGTTCATATTAAATCAAGCAACTGAAAGATATTGCTCAATATGTCGCCTTTCGTGTGCCTCGAGTATGGCTTTCGAAATGTTGAGAATACAGCCAACCAGCTGAATATAGTTTTGTGTCCTCAACCTCATTTAACCAAAGTCAGATTTCTAGTTTGCGCTTAGTCGAATATTTACCTAAATCTGTTCAGTTAGACACAACGGTGAGGCATTCAAATACCTCAATCTTGTTTTAAAAATCAAAATGCCATTTTTTATTATTGTTTTTTTTAATTTTACACTTTAGTTCCATCTTTGTAAAATTCAATTGAACCCATACAAAAATATATAGAATAAAATTATTTATTAAAATCAAGTTTGCGGTCTTGATATCAGCACCTGACCCATAACTTACTTACATATGTCAGTATAAACTAAGAATTGTGTAGTGTAGAAAGGCAACTGGTTTAATTTATTTTACAGATTTTACAATAATATCCAAGTTGTAAATATCGTTATTGGATTAAAAAGGTGCGAATTTTGCCACGCCCATAATTTTTTATTAGATTTCTTTAGGTGTTGAATGAAGAACTACACTAAATATTTCTTGAATGGTTGAGCTATGGGGGCTTGAATTTTTTAATCTCCGCCATTTGCGTTGGCGCGTTGTCGCTTGGCATTATCCGTTTGGCATTGATCCGATTGATGACCGTTTCCAAGTGCGCATCGAATTCGTTTTCTTGTTGACTTGGTGCTGAGTCGTCGCTTTCTTCCGAAGGCTTCAACATAGTTCATAATAATCACTGGAAATGAGTTACGATCTTCGAAGATTAGATCGTACCTCATTTCCAGTGGTTTGTATGAACGATGTTGGAATCTTCGCACGCATAAGTCAAATCTGCACCCAAATGTGCACTTAGTTCTTGAATAATTGCGCAGTGCGAGCATCAAATTTCTAATTTTCGCGATTTCCGCCCGCGGGTTGTTGCTTTGCACTATCATTTCGCAAAGATCTGATTGATCCGCATTTCGAAGTAGGTGTGGATTTCTTCTTCGTTTTGGCTGGGTGCGGACTCGTCCCTTTCTTCCGTAGGCCTCAACCTTGTTCATACCAACTACTAAAAATGAGGTACAGTCTGGTCTTCGAAGGTTGGATCTTACCTCATTTCAGTGGTTAGTACTAAACTAATTGCCTGTACTAGGCAAAATGTTGTGCTGCAAAAAGTTTTATTCGCAAGAAGTAAATTATAAATAGATAAAGTAACATAATTTAACATATCCTTGTTAAGTTGAAGCAAATATTTTATGTGCTAACATAATTCCAGATCAATAGATAAAAGGCTGTAACTTTTTTTTAAATTTAGATGGCCGTGTGCCTGGATTTTTTGGATTAACAGGTGATAAGAACAGGTTGTATTTATTTAAATTTCGCAAAATTTAGCTATTCTAGAAAATAATTGTGTTAATACGCGGTAAAGGCACGGTCTTTTGAAAACCATTCTGTTGGTACCCGAAACCGGCCCCGCATTTTGAAAACAGTTTTGTTAATGCCCTTAACAGGCTCGATATCTTGTAAACCTTTGTAATGACAAACATTCCTGACGGCATATAATAAGTAGAGTAAGTTGGTTTTTTTAGCTTTGCCGAAAACTTTATATCAAGCCAAATAAATTGCCTTTAGAATAAATATTCGTAAAGGAGTTTGTAGCATACAGTTCTCCTACATTCATTAGCCGAATATATTGGGTACAGGGCGTATTACCGAATCCAACTGATGAGTCACCTGTAAGCACGAAACGAATATGCCCATGAGATTGCATCTTGCATTCATGATTCATTTGGTTTCTCCTTCTGTTGTATTTTCTTACCTAAGTTTGCTTTTATTTATTATGATAAATACAGTTTATTGCGTTTAAATTATTATTGTTAATTTTAAGATAAAAGTTTTATTTCAAATTTATTCTTTAAACAGGAAGAACTCTTTTTAAATTATATTTTAAGCGATAAAATGCGATTAAATACTGTTTAAGTGAATAAATTAATATATGTATGTTCTTTGTTATAGTAAGTAAGCACGAAACTAATGCACACGAGGTTATGCGTTCCATTCATGCTGTCTTTAGTGTATCATTCTGATCATATTTGAACTAAATTGTTTCGAGGTGCGCAAAGACTAATACACAATTGCATTTATTTAAGTTATCCGCAAAAAACATTAACTGTTATGTGCAATACAATTTAACAATAATTGATTGCGCGGGTAGTTGTAACAATTCTTTAAATCAAGTTTGCGAGCTTGAATTAAACACCAATCCCATTGTATTTAACCAGTTGTCGAACAACATAACAAAACTACCGCCAGCTGCAACGCACTGACTGCATAGAAATTGTGCAGCCGACATTTCCAGTCAAGTTCAATGTATTCGAGACTGCTAGAGGTGAGAGCCGCATATCTAAATTTGATTTCCATATATATTCAATGCGGTTTGATCCTCGATAGTCAGTTTGCCGTCGTACTCTGATGATGATCATGGAAGGTCGAAACGCGTCAGTGCGTTGCGGCTGGCGGTAGTTTTGTTATGTTGTTCGACGACTGGTTAAATACAATGGGATTGGTGTTTACTTCAAGCTCGCAAACTTGATTTAAAGAATTGTTACCACCACCCGCGCAATCAATTATTGTTTAAATTGTATTGCCTATATGTGTATATGTGGCGAAAGCTACAAACAGTTAATGTTCGTGACTGCATAGAAATTGTGCAGCCGACATTTCCAGTCAAGTTCAATGTATGCGAGACTGCTAGAGGTGAGAGCCGCATATCTAAATTTGATTTCCATATATATTCAATGCGGTTTAATCCTCGATAGTCAGTTTGCCGTCGTACTCTGATGATGATCATGGAAGGTCGAAACGCGTCAGTGCGTCTTGCGGCTGGCGGTAGTTTTATTATGTTGTTCGACGACTGGTTAAATACAATGGGATTGGTGTTTACTTCAAGCTCGCAAACTTGATTTAAAGAATTGTTATCACCAACCGCGCAATCAATTATTGATTAAATTGTATTGCCTATATATGTATATGTGGCGAAAGCTGCAAACAGTTAATGTTCGTGACTGCATAGAAATTGTGCAGCCGACATTTCCAGTCAAGTTCAATGTATGCGAGACTGCTAGAGGTGAGAGCCGCATATCTAATTTTGATTTCCATATATATTCAATGCGGTTTGATCCTCGATAGTCAGTTTGCCGTCTTACTCTGGTGATGATTAAGGAAGGTCGAAACGCGTCAGTGCGTTGGGGCTGGCGGTAGGTTTGTTATTTTGTTCGACGACTGGTTAAAACCAATGGGATTGGTGTTTACTTCAAGTTCGCAAACTTGATTTAAAGAATTAACCGTTATATGTTTAATTGAACAATGTCCTGATTACCGCAAAAAAGGTACCATGTACCGAATCGGAACCCATACTCTTTTTACTATATACATATTGGTATCACTACCGACTCAACAACCAAAGCGGTGGTACTGTTTACAAGTTCGGTATTTATAATATAAATTGAGTTATTCTTTGAGTTCGTATTTTCGAATATTTAATATGAAGTTAACTCTAGTACTGGATGTTTACACTTTAGAATAATAGTTTCTACCGTACGTTCGTCCTCATTTCTCATCTAAATGTATAATTGGTATAGTGAGTAATACCGGTTCCTACTGATGAGTCTTCCGTAAACACAAAACGAATGTCCGCAAGAGATTAAATCTTCCGTTCTTGTTGAATTTGGTCTACCCTTGTGGTTCTATTTGAACAAATTTGTTATTAGAATAGCAAGAACTATTAGACATTTGGATATATATTAATTTTCTGCAACAAAGAAACAAAAATCATCTATAATAGTCGTGTGCAGCTATGCAACGAGTGTTATAGGAAGTTAATTAATCCAAAACTTTTACATCCTATAGACATTTTGCTTTGATCCAACCATTTTTATTATAAAATCGGTTACTTATTAAAATCAACAAATATATCTGAAAAAAATATTAATTTAATCCATAAAAGGATCATAATCTAATAAGTTTAATCTTTTGACTTACGTGTAATGCTTTCCTTTATTTTATCCTTATCAAAATCAGTTTAACATATCATCTATTAGTGCATGCAATTCTTTGGGTATAATTGAATATTTATGCGGATTCCAACAAAGTTGATTTATTTTAGATATATGAGTCCATTTTCTATTATGTGGCTTAAAGATTTCCATTGGGAATTTCCCAGCTTCCATTTTAGGAAAAGTAATGGTCAAAAATACTTTCCTGTGAATAATGGAATGATTTTTTCAAATTTATTTTAGACAAAGTAAAAATGTTTAATCCTATTTATAGTTTGGAAAACGCCAACGCTACATAAACATTAGACATTTCAGTTCAGACTGATATGTTAAATATTTATATTAACAGGTTTCTATAATTTTTAATTAGACCAATTTTTGTTATAAAATACTGGATTCTAACCACGGCAATTCTAAATCATACATTGTATAAATGATTTAGTCTCAATGTGTTATCGCGAAAATACTAATATCCCTGTTTCTCTAAATCCCATTGATTCTTGAGGACAGAAATAATTTGAAATTATACACATGGCCTTCAGATATATTCAATGTTTCAATTTTATTTATCTTCTGTCCGTGGTCAAATGACAAATAAATTTCCATTCGGATTTGCACTAAACATAACATCGATTTCAGACCGATATTGCTTAACATTTACCTACACTTATCATATTGTTAATGAATAATTTTAAACATGAATCGTCCTGTGTGTCACGTATTTATTCTGCAATCGGTGGTGTGTACAATGTAATACATTTTTAATATGTTAAACTTTAAGGCGTCCCCTGAAAATGATTCACATAAATAAAGCAAAAATTATTGATGACAATAGTTGAAGTTCAAAATTGACCTTGACTTGAACAATAATAATAAATGAGTGAAAAAGTAATAAAGGTAGTTTCATAAAAGCAAAATGATCTATGCAGTAGTTATCTTAAATTCCTGTGCTACATTGTTAGTGGGTCAGAGGTAAAGTTCAAGCACTTACTAATAAGTCGTCAGCAAAAAACAAGTGTGTACATAAGAGTTAACATAGCTTTCAGGCGAAATTTTGCATTTATATAATTAAACGAGTGTTGGTTCCGCGGGCGGAGATAACAATTACTATAATCACGATTGCGATCTGGAAATAAACACCTGGCCCTTAAAAATACATTTGTCAATATAAACTAAGAATTTTGTAATGTAGAAAAGGATATTCATTCAGTAAATCGGTTTTTCCTTACTAGTAACTCATCACAAACAGGCCAGAATATGCCGCGGATAGGGATCGAACCTGGGCGTGTCTGCTAGGGTATCTGGTGCTCTAACTGAGGAGCAACATTGCCACTGAATATATTCTAGCTCTCGGCTACAACTTATATAAAACTACGACTGGTTTCTTTCTGTTATGCCATAAATATTAATAAAAGTTTATATATTATACCTAATGCGAGCAGAATATAAGGCATTAATGGAGTATCAGTTGTTCGGGGAAATTTTATTAAATCCAAAATTCGAAAAAATTCTTTCCAGCTACAGGATTAATTCACATGAAATATACTGAACAGGCATGAAATTCAAATTGCAAAAATGTTTTATTGAAATAAATATAAATCCACACTTAAATCCGCTTTGACTTATTCAATGATCTTACTTAACTCCTACTAATAGATTATTGATGTATACATATGCGCAACGACAGATCAAGACGGATTTTCTGGAACATCATCTCGAAAGCTATAAAATAACGTGTACCTAAGGCGAGACTAACAAATGATACTATACTCAAGAATGGAATATCGCCTGCAATACACAGATATCGCGTCTCATTTTACGATTAGCATGACTCCAAACTGACCACTCTAGAGTTTAAAGCGTTCCAGCAAAAAATACTGCAAATTCTATTAAGTGGCTGAAAAGAAAATAATAAACAATCTTTATATTCTTATTTAGAATTACACATTTATTTGAAGTGTATTGTCAGTATTTTGATTATATGTATATATATGTATATATATATATGTATATATATATATATATATATATATATATATATATATATATATATAAACTCAATATTGAATCAGAAAGCAAAGGCAAATGACAACGTAAACAAGTTTCGTCCTTATCGGTAATTAATCAAGTACTGTTCCGAATATGCTGCCATCCATTAAAGCTTATAATATTGTAATATCGTTGTATATTTGAAGATATCCTAAATTCCTTTGTGAAGCAGTGTTTATACTTAGTTGGGCTATTAATAATTATTCGCATTTGAAAAACTGTACTGTGCTAGTCAGGATTGAATGTTCCCATTTAATACCCAAAATGTATTTGGTGCACCGATTGCAAATTGTCTAATACCTTAGAATATAAACCAGTTAAGTAATCGGATTGGTTTATGCATCAAGGTTTAACAAGAGACGAATAAGTTAATATAGTACAAGCAACCGAGTGACATAGCTAAATGTGTCACGTTTAATGCGTCTAACGTATGGCTTTTAAAATAATGATACCAAGTGTCGGTCTATGTAACTTTTTGGTACCATAATGTTGGTATCGGGTACTGACGCAATAGCCGTTTGTTTGGTACCCTTTACAGATTCGGTATATACATTTCATATATTGAGTTAGCTCGGAAGTCACATTGCCCAAGATTTTATATGTAGTTAGACACACTAATACAGCTTTATACATTTGTATAGGAGATTGAGACGTCCTATCCTCCCCCATTCCTCACTCAAATATATAGAGGTTAAAGGACGTAATACCGGCTCCTACTGAGGAGTCGCCAGTTAGCACGAAACGAATGTGCACGAGATTATACTCTCCGTTCATGCTGTCTTTGGTTTATCCTTCTGGTCTTAATTGAACTAATTTGTTACTAGCTGCGCAACACCTAATACACAATTGTGAATACAGTTGTTTGAAAACATTTGCGGAATTAAACAATTCTTCAACGAGAGATTGCATGCTTAAGGTAAACATCAATCTCATTGTATTAAACCAGTAGTTGGACGACATAGATAAACTACCGCATGTCGACGTAGTGACGGCCAAATTACCGCCAGTCACACGTTATGACGTGTATCGACCTTCCATGATCATTATCAGAGTACGACGGCAAACTGACTAGCGAGGATCAAACCGCATTACATATATAAGGAAAGCAAAATTGGATATCTGGCTCTCACTTCTAGTGGTCTGGCATAAATAGAAATTAACTTGAAATTTCGGCTGCGCAATTTCTACACAGCCACGACCATTAACCGTTTAATTTTAATGCCTATATATGTATATATAGAAAAAGCTGCAAACAGTAAATGTTCGTGACTGCATAGAAATTGCACAGCCGACATTTCCAGTCAGGTAAAATATATGCGAAACTACTAGAGATGAGAGCCGCATATCTAATTTTGCTTTCCATATATATGCAATGCGGTTTGATCCTCGATAGTCAGTTTGCCGTTGTACTCTGTTGATGATCACGGAAGGTAGATACACGTCAGAGCGTGTGACTGGCGGTAATTTTTCTATTGTTTTCGACGACTGGTTAAATACAATGGGATTGGTGTTTACTTAAAGCTCGCAAACTTGATTTTAAGCTTTACGCAATTAAACAATTTAGCTCAGGGTATTTTTTAATTTCGAAATTTCATTTAATTTCGCGTAAATAAAAATCGATAGAGTGAAGAATTATTGAAATTCATTTCTGTTAATAACCTTTATTCTTGAAGAGATTAACGACCACGCAGCCTTCAAACGATATACATTAACAGAAAATAAGTCGAGGAATTCCTAGTATAATTTTGATGTGACAAAATTGCAGCCTAATATTTATTTCCATTTATGGGCTAATTTTGCTATTCGTCAGGATGAACCATCTAACTCCGTATACCGATGAGAACTAAGTGCCGCGAAGCGAGTTTGGCCAAGGAATTGATTCAGCCAGTTATATAAGCTTTAATGGCGTTGATGTTGATATTTCCTCTAACAAAAATAAAGTAACCTTTATTGATAAATTTAAACCATCATGGCTGATTGGATTAAATATCATTAGAAAAGAAAATATTCGTCTAATTTCTAGAACATAATTTGTTTAAATACTTTTGAGTATATATACCTTTTTATTGTGCGTAATTTGAGTTTTTGTATTTTTACCTGACTATCGTGATTTTCACTAAAATCTTGCAATTTACATTTCATTTCGCGGATCAATTTTACAAACTTTGATCTTCAAAATGTAGTCCTGTTAAAACGAGTTTCCGTTTTAATTTGTGCATATTGGGATCGTTCAGAAACAGGTAATTTAATTATTCTGTTTTTCGCGTCTAATCTCTTTCCAGGTTAAGCATCTGGTGTGCATTGTTGCGTAAAAAGTACACAATCCTTCACCTATTGTTTGATGAATTGATTATATATATATATGATTAACGTGGTGAATAATCTTAAATTTGAAGACAATTATAGCATGCTTCAGGGAGTTGTAGACATAATCTTATTAGAAATGGAAAACAAAACTGTCCTTTTAAACTCCGATAAACTCACTAAGACTGATTCAGACTTGACGTCTATGGGGCTCTAATTATTTAATAGGGCTGAAGAAATAATGAGACTTAATTTTATCTAAAAGTGAATGAAGGAATAATTATAATAGGTAAATCATTGGAAGAAGCAGTAGACAAACAAATTTTCATGAGTTGTAAGGAGATCGTCCTATTATCCAACAATCCTCACCCAAATATATGGTGGCGAAAGTGCGTAATTCCGGCTCCTACTGATGAGTCGCCAGTAAGCAGGAAACGAATGTGCATGAGACTATACTTTCCGTTCATGCTGCCTTTGGTTTATACTTCAGGTCACAACTAAACTAATTTGTTACTATTTTCGCAACACCTAATACACACTTGCATATATATTAGTTTTCCGCATCAAACTGTATTTAACTGTTATATATTAATTTAAGTACTTTTAACAAGTTGATAAATAGCAAAAATGGCTCTACTAAGCACAAAAATTAAATAGAGTGGCGTTTTACATCGGAAGACACACAGGAAGAAATTGATGAATTAACTCATCGTTTTTATTAAGAAAGAGAACTTTTAACAATATACAGCATAAAATAAACGTGTCAATGAACTATTTTACCATATTCATGCGACAAATGTAAGGACATTCATGAACACGGCTTAGCTACCAGAAAGTGTATTGTAGTTGAGATGTAAACAAAAACGTAAGAACATTTGTTAGCATTTTTCTTGAATAAAGCTGCATGAAGGCTATAAATATTTGACGTGGACGATCTATTAAACAATCAGTTATTGCTTAGGTGCTGATAGCACCCCTTAACCCAAGCCTGAGCTTTATATAACACCCAACAACAGAGCAAAAATTACCATAAATCGCGCGTGCTCACTGGTCTTTATCTACAATGAGATCCAAAATAGCAAAAAAGTATGTGACTAGCGAGGGTCAAGCCGCCTTGAATATATTTGGAAAGGTAAATTAATTTTCGTGACTGCATAGAAAACAACTAGCTGAATTTGACAATACCTTGTCGTTTTACAAGACTACTAATATATATGAACCTGTATATATATATATATATATATATATATATATATACATATATAAGTGTGCTTTCTCTAAATATTAACTCCTTTTAACTCCTCTTTGGTCAATTTGCCGATTATGATTATGGAAGCTAAAAACACGTTTGTATGGTCGACAGATTGTAGCTCTTTTCTACGCCATTCGACTGATTATTAACAAAATCCTCGTGGTTTAAATAAGGTAAGCAATCTTGATTAGAACAGTTACTATTTTAGCTCGCGTAAACAATGATTGTTTCATTGTATACCTTGTATGAGTGTGGCGAAAGCTGAAAAAAGTTAATTTTAGTGAGTGCATGGGAGTTGTGCAGCCATTATTTCCGGTCAAATTAAATTTATGTGGGACTACAGGATGTGAAAGCGACACATCCAAGATTGCTTTCTTTAAATATATAATCTTCTGCTTGATCCTCGTAAGTCTGTTTGACATTGTGCTCTAATATCGATCATGGAACGTAAAAACGCGTTGGTACGCGCCACTAACCCGTCCATAAATCTGTCTATTCATATTTTTGATATTCAAAACGTCTATTTTCTTAGCCAGTTTTGCTCTTTTTTGCTGTTTCTTGAATTCTCGTTGAAAATATGTTTGGCTGTTATCGCATAAGTCTTTCGCATATCCTCAATATTCATTTTAGAGACACCAAATAAAATAAAATATAAGTTTGTAAATGTAAAAATATGTTGATATATATTGTTTAGAAATGCGAGCTTTAACAAAATTCATTGTACCCTTCCAATGTGCAAAAACAAAAAGAATTTTTATCAGATACAAGAAACATTTCTTTCTCATTATCTCCGTAAGTATCTACTAATGAACATATCTTTATATATAAATTGGAAAGAAAACAAGATAGAAATATGTGAACATAGAGAGAGTGTGAAAAACGGAAACCGATCTATTGTGTGTGTCACATCCAGTTCAAGCTCAATACACGAACATGCTTCTTCTGCCTGCATAAATCCGGCAGAATTTTTTTATCCATAAGGATTCGTATGTGGCTAGCTCCCTTTCGTTTTTGCATTAAGTAATTATCTTGAATGCTACTTCTGGATAGCATACGTTTGAAGTTTTGGACGATGAGTTGCGCAATTACAGACGTGTATTCCCCATTTGATTGAAAACAAGCATTTAAGTTTCAATGTTCTCTCATTCGAGTAATTAACAGTGTGGTCGTTCGGCCTGCGTAAGTTGATCGAAAATTTGCGCATGTATATTGGTAAATAATATTTGATATCGACATTAACGGCTGTTTCTCTTTTATTGCCAGTAAAGAAAATGAATTCTATAAAGCAATTAAGGATATAATGTCTAATGGCTATCCCAAACAATTAATTTAATCAATTATTAAAGGGGAAATTGAATAGAAACAGACGTATTATGGGCCAGAAAAGAAAACAGTCCACCTAAACATCCCATTTAAGAGGGACGCAGTTTCCCGAATGGCACAAAAGTAAGTTGAAGCAGCATTAATACGCACATTTAATGCAGCTAAACTACGAGTGTTATTTAGGTTAACACACTTGCCTTTAGCAGCAATCACAGAGAAACAGCTGTAAATGTGGACATCAAATACTATTTACCAATATACATGCACAATTTGTCGATCAACTTACGTAGGCCGATCGACCAGACGGTTAATTACTGTAATGAGAGAACATTGTAACTTAAACGCCTGTTTTAAATCAATTGGTGAATACACGTCTGCAATTGCGCAACATATCGTCGAAACATCGCACGTATTTTCTACAGACGCAGCATTCAAAATAATTACTAAATGTAATAACAAAAGGGAGCTAGCCACAGACGAAGCCTAATGGAGAAACAAATCGCGGCCGGATTTATGCAAGCAGAAGAAGTATGTACAGACATTGAGCTTGAACTGGATGTGACGCACGCAATTTGATTGGTTTCCGTTTTTTCACACTCTCTCTATGTTTAAATATTTCCATCTTATTTTGCTTTCCAATTTATATATAAAGATATTTTATTATTAGATACTTGATGAGATAAAGAGACAGAAATGTTTCTTGTATCTGATAAAATTTCTTTTTGTTTTTACATGGAAGGGGTATAAATGAATATATATATATATATATATATATATATATATATATATATATATATATATATGTATTCGTATTTGTAATGTTGATGATAATATTAGTGTAATTATGCAGACATGTCAGAATACGCTTAATAATCTTTCCTCAGAATATCTAGAAAGAACTTCTATCACGAAACTTGTTATGTGCAATTATAACATGGAAATTATCCCTTTTTATGAAAAGAATTCTTAGAATGCTACTGTTTGAATGCGAAACATTCGAAAATGTATATTTTTGTATTATTATTTTATTTAATTTGATAAATGCAGTTTATTGCCTTTAAATTAATATTATTACTTTCCAAACAAAATTTTTATTTTAAATTTATGCTTTAAACAGGAAGAACTCTTTTTTAAACTATTTTTATGTGGTAAATTTCGATTAAATACTGCTTATGTGAATAAATTAATATAAGCTCTTTGTTATAGTAAGTAAGCACGACAGTAATGCGCACGAGATTATGCGTTCCGTTCATTCTGTCTCTGGTTTATTCTTCTGGTTATAATTTAACTAATTCACTACAAGGTTCGCAACACCTAATATTTAATTGTATATACATTAGTTCTCCGCCACAAACAGTATCTAACTGTTATATATTGAATTGAATGACGTCATGCTAACCGCGAAATGTGATAAATGATATCGATCAAGGCCAGATTGTATGGATTTACAGGAATAGCAGGTGTTCAGAAATAGTTGAAATTCTCAATTTTGTTGTACCATGGCATACATTGAAATCCATCGTGTTGGCACCATATACCGACTCGGCAACAATATTGTAAGCACCATATACCTCTGTGGTATCATATTCTTGGTATCGGGTACTAAAACAACAGCCATAGTGTTTTTAACGTTTACAGACTCGGCTTATATGCTATGTGTAATGTGATAGCTTTTAAGTCGCGATGTCGAAGACTTTATATGAAGTTGGCTTCAGTACTGCAGGTTAAGTCATTCGTATAGGAGATTGTAGTATCCTATTTTCCCATATTACTCACTCCAATATATAGTCGGTAAAGGGCGTAATACCGGCTTCTGTTGATGATTCGCCAGTAAGCACAAAACGAATGTGCTCGAGATTATACGTTTCGTTCATGCTGGTTTATCGTTCTGATAATATTTGAACTATTTTTTTACTAGGAGTGCGACACCTAATATACAATTGTATATATATTGGTTCGTCGCCACAAAAGTTAACTAACATTCATAATATATTTGTTTGTCTAGCTATTTAGTTCGAATACACAGGATGTTAATTCTTTACAATTTGTGTAAACTGCTAGCAATGATTTCATTTTATTGCATAAAACATTGTTCCAGGCGATCACCCCCTTCACGATCACTGATTGGTAATTGTTCAAATTTAAAGTTCACTACCATTTCAACAGTTAGATTTATGCCTGCTCTATATTTACAGAATGAAAACTGGGATTTTAGGTCTACATAAATTCCATATAGGCTTCACCTGCAACAAATGTTGACACGAATCGGAAGTAAGTTTATAGTTGAAAATTGTTATAGTGTGAAAAGAGATATCGCTGCGCCTTGAGCCAAAGTTTTCGTAGCAAAATCGCCGAGGTCCGAGGTTAATCCGCGTCAAAATTCTCGAAAGTATTCAAATAGCCTCAATAAGAACGACACCAGTCAACTGGATGAATTATCTTTGCTAACTAATACACCGTTTTGTTTATACCGACAGAAGTATATTTAATATGAATGGTGTTTATATCAGGCTAGAAAAATTGACTTAAATAAATTTTCACACGTAAGCATTTGTTGCAAATTTATTGCATATTTGTCGAAATGTAAAAATGAGATGAAACAGGCCGAATATCGTACAGGACGTTATAAGCGGAAAATCATTTTATATTAGAGCAATAACTTCGAAAACTTCATATATATATATATATATATATATATATATATATATATATATATATATATCGCCGTTCAACATTAAATGCATTTATAGTAAAAAGGCGTTTATTCGATTCAGTGAATCGAGTTGTACTAGTTGATATTCTATTTAGCGAAAGAATGCTCGCGAAATGTGTAAATGTTCTATGAGTTTTGTAAACTAATAATTCTGGTCACCTAAGGTTCACATGGATCACTGACTTTACAATTACAACCCATGTCCAACTATAAGAAAATATTTTTTAGCCTGATGCAGGGAATGACTCATTTCGTGCCTAATGAACTGTAGCAAATTAGATTAAGTTTCTCAAATTTATTAGGGATAAAGGTTGCGGATGGACAAACGATTGCGTCGTTCAAATCATATATATTTTTCTCGAAAATCAATAATATGTGAGGTCATAGAAAATGCCTATATTAATTTTTTCGCAGATTTGTCTATTTCATGCGTCAAAAATTAAGCTATATTTTGGTGAAATAGACGCCAAAACTGTTCCATAATTTGACGTGTTATGAAGTAAAATATGTTGGTACTTTTACAAGTCTGCGTGAAATTTTAGCAATAAATGCGCTACATGTTTTTAACTACATTATCCTCTAGACAACCGGTCCTCATAAGTTCACATGTATATAATTAGAAACCCATTAGTACAGGCAATAAACTGGAATTTTGCTATGTTAAACGACTGTACATATACCATTTGAAATCTTTTACTCCTAAATCTGCATGGTGGTCCTAAATTAATTTTGCCCCTATACATGCAATCGCTGTTAACTTAATTGAATAACTTTTCTGTATAACTTAATCTGCCCAGAAACGTGTTTGTTAGAGTTGAGAGCCACATTTATGATTTTTCGTAACTTACCTTTGATTTGCGTCAAACTGTGTCAGCAAAACGGCTATCTTGATTATTTAAATTAGTGGTCAAAATATTTTGTTACATTTCATATTCGAATAACATCATTGTTTAGCTGAATCCTCCATAAAAGTGCAGATTATATTTCTTCATTTGTCTGTGTAGTTCATCCAATTTATTTATAACCACAGTTTCCCAGTTTTCCATGGTATGAAAGGCCTATTAGTGTAAGAATTGATCTTAATCTGCAGTATTATCACAAAAAAACTGTGCGTATATATATCTCAGGCGAAGACCTCTTGAAAACAATAATTTTTAAACAAAAAGTGCATAGTCACAGAAGACACAATATACTTCCTGAAGGCTGCCGTAATATTCTATCCGAATGCGAATTCTCACTTCCTATGCTCAAAATATGGTTACGTAAACGCTAGCAATCTACACTATATCTATGCCTAATATTTTACGTACTGACTACTCATTTCGTTGGTTAATAAAATTTTAAAATTCAGTTTTTTAGCTGAAATTGTAGAAGTCAACCAGTAAATAAGTTAGCTGCGCTGCTTCATCTAATATTAAGCCCACTATATTATTTATAAATACATTATTTCATTTAAAGATAAAAATATAACTTATCTTGTGGCACTTTTTTGGCAATAATTTTAGAACTGCCACGCTGCACTACGAATATTTGCTATTTATCAGCAGAGCATGCCGATATCCTTAGTGTGCTGCTAGATTTAGTGTATCGCTTATCTCTTTCCATGAAATTCGATATAAGATATGCTGATGTCCAGAAAGACTACTAGAGGTGAGAGCCGCATATCTAAATTTGATTTCCATATATATATTCAATGCGATTTGGCCATCGATAGTCCGTTTCCCTTCGTACTCTGATGGTGATCATGGAAGATCGAATCGCGTCAGTTCGTTGAGACTGGCGCTAGTTTTGTTATGCTGTTCGACGACTGGTTAGGAACAATGGGATTAGTATTTATTTCAAGCACGCAAACTTGATTTAAAGAATTGTTACCACCACCGGCGAAATCAATTATTGTTTATTTGTATTGTCTATATATGTTTGTGGCGAAAGCTACAAAACAGCTAATGTTCGCGACTGCATAGAAACTGTGCAGCCGACATTTCCAGTCAAGTACAATGTATGCGAGACTGCCAGATGCGAGAGCCTCTTATCAAAATTTGCTTTCCATATATATTCAATGCTGTTTGATCCTCGATAGTCATTATGTCATCGTACTCTGATGATGATAACGGAAGATCGAAACGCGTCAGTGCGTTGCGGCTGGTGGTAGTTTTGCTATGTTGTTCGACGACTGGTTAAATACAATGGGATAGGTGTTTACATTAAGCTCGCAACCTTGATTTAAAGAATACTTTGTGTATTTGAATAATAATTGTCTTAAGTTGTCAACCGTCTTAAAATTTCTAATTAGGCTAATACCACAAATCCCATTTTGTTCATATTAGGAAAGACAAATTGAAATAAACGAACATTGGTTGCGCGGGCGGTGATAAAAATTAATATAATCAAAGTTGCGATCTCGATATAAGCACGTGGCCTATTAATTACTTACATATTTCAGTATAAACCAAAAATTGTATAGTGTAGAAACTCAATTCATTCACATTAGGCACAATATACTTGGAAATTTCTGAAAGCTGTATTTCCATTAGACTATGCTACATCAATCAAAGTGCACTATTTTACTGCAAATACTTCTGTTGCTTAGACAATCAAAATCGATTGTATACTAGTTTTTTTGCACCTAGTAACAAATTAGTTCAAATAAGACCACAAGGATAAACCAAAGACAGCATGAACGAAACGAATAATTTCATGTGTACATCCATTTCGTGGCGATTCATCAGTAGGAGCAGGTACTATGCCCTATACCCACTATATACTTGGGTGAGGAATGTGGGACAGATGGACTGCACAATCAAAATCAGTGTCATGATTATTCCTATAAAAATTAGGCGTAACCATGGTCTGAATTTAATGCTTTCATGTGGTAGCATTATTTTTGATTAAATAGAATATTTTTATTGGCAAAGCGTATTCCAATAGGAACGCGGCATTCAAGAGACCTATGGAACCGCGAATATAATAAAAGTTACTACAGACAGATGAGTCGAAAGAAATTTGTTTTTTGGAATGCGAGCCTTAATAAAATTCAAAGTGCTCTTTTCATGTGCAAAAAGAATAAAATTTTATCCATTTTTTATTATAAACAAATTTTGGCTGCTTTTCAAGTATTGACAGGTTGGGTGTTCCAGATTCATAAGACAATAAATATAATAAAGCAGTAATCGCTATCCTGGACAATTAATTCTATCAATTATTGAAAGAGAAATTATACAGAAACAGACGTATTTCGGACCAGAATAGAAATCAGCCTAACTGAACATCCCATTTAAGGAGGACGCAATTTCCAGAATAGCACAAAAGAAAGTTGAAGCGGCATCAACGCGCAAATTTAATGCAGCTAAACAACGAGTATTATTTAAGTTAACACACTTGGCTTCACCTTTCATGTCGACATCAGATATCATTTTACCAATACACTTGCGCAAGACGTTGATCAACTTACGTAGGCCGATCGACCAGACGGTTAATTCTTCGAATGAGAGAACATTGCAATGTAAACGCCTGAATTAAATCAAATGCTGAATACACGTCTGCAATTGCGCAACACATCGTTGAAACCTCTCACTTATGCTCTCCAGACGTAGCATTTCAGATAATTACTAAATGTAATATTAGAAGTTAATCAGCCACATTCGAAGATTCATGGTGAAACGAATTGCAGCAGAAGAAACATGTTCAGGCATTGAACGTTACCTGGAGGTGACGCACGCATTTGATTGGTCGTTCCCTTATTTTACCCTCTGTCCATGTTTACATTATTTTATCTCGTTTTTCCTTTCAATTTATATATAAAGTGATGTTTATTTGTACATACTTGAGAAGAAAATGAAAAAGAAATTGTTCTTGTATCTGGTAAATTTAGCCTCGGTCGTAGTCGCTTGCATGTTAGAGCAAATTGTCCGTCAATAGATACACACAGCAACATTTGGTTTTTACAAATAATCTCAAGTAAGGAGAAAGTATTAGTATTTTGTTAATTGCAATTACGAATAACGAAATCGTTCAAACGTCAAAAACTGATTACTTTCATTCATGATCTATATTAATGCTCACATTTAAAATGAAAATATATAGTAATAACATAAGTTTTTATTACGGTCAATTTTGCAGATTTGATATAACTAGCAATCACATTATAAGTAGCCAGCCGCACAACATGACAGTACTAATAACAATCTTACGTATCAACGTGTTTCAACCTTTTGTAGTCATCATTGGAGGACTGCGGAAAAATAGCTGAAGCTGATCATCCCAAATAATAAATATTAGGTTATCGAGAAAAAAAAATTTGATTTTCTTCCAAGAATGAAAAAATTGCGAACCTGAAATAATCGAAATTACCTGATAGGCATTTTGACTGCTGAATTCCTGTTCTTTTGATTTGTCAAGATATTTCAACGTAGATTAGATTCTTTAGCTCAAACATCGGCACAAGTATTCAAAAACGAACTAAGGAAACAAACCCGATATTACTCTAGCCATATAATTTATACTTCAGATTGACAGATCACTAGATAGCTGCGTGTCATGTGTGTTTGCACATCCATAAAGTTTTGCTCGTCCAACTAAATGACACTACAGTGGCTGAATATGAATTAACTATTTGCGTGCGTTAGACTATTTGGTTGATAAACATCATGCGTGGTTTGAATGAAATTTTACACGTGCAAAGCTCGTTGGGATTTTTGAATTTATCACTTACAATGACATGTGATTATGTTGACTGTTTCTGATTTATTGGTTACCCCGCCCCCAACCCTTTTATGTGAGAACCACCTCAATTACGTCATTACACTTGGTGAGTATAAAACAAATAGTCTAACGCATGTAAATAAGAAATTCATATTCGGCCACTCTAGTGTCACGTAGTTGGATAAGCATAACATTTATGGATATGCGCGCGTACATACGCACACATTGCACGCAAATATGTAGTGAAAGGTTAGTCTGAAGAAGAAATCATATGGCAAGAGGAAATATCGCGATTTATTTATTAGTGTGTTTAGTAACATTTGTGATGATGGATCAATTAAGGAAGACTTCCAACAATGGCTGTTTAAATATCTTGAAGAAACAAGACAACTGGAATTCAGCTTGTGTTAGTCAAGATGCAGAACAGGTAATTTTAATTTTCTTCCATTGTAGCAACAAAAACGCTATAATTCAATGGAATTTGGATTTCAAAATCTCAACACATTAATATGCAGAATTGAAAAGTAGCTTCAACCGCACTTTTATATTTAAATAAAGTTTCAGCCGTGGTTTCGCGGCTAATAAGAATATAATAATTATATTCAATTCCGGTATTTATCGTAATTAACAGTCCAACTATTTTAAACATCTGCATTACTTAGTAAAACAGCTACCAGGCGGACTTACAAATGTGTTTCTGCACTCCGCGGAAATCATCAGAACGCAATGGAAATCGGATAAATGCGAAACGAAATTCGACCTGTATGTAAATTATCGAATACATGAATGCGGATCTCTAATATAGTAATCTCTATTTAATTTAATTGAATAGAATGTCTTGTGGACAATCTCTATTCTGTCGAAACACAACCAAATTTCAGCTTTTGCAAAACTAGTATTCATATTGCAATTACTTAAATAAACAAGCCCACGGAATTTAAATAAACAGAAAGAAATTCATCCAGTAGACCGGTAACGTCCTTATTGGGATCTCATCACGTACTGGCCAGAATTTGCCGCATACAGGACACGAGCATGGGCACATCTGCTTCGAAATCTGGTGCTCTTACCAGACATGCCCAGGTTCGAGGCCTGTCCGCGGCAAATTCTGGCCAGTACGTGATGAGTTCTCAATAAGGACGAAACCAGTCTACTGGATGAATTTCCTTTTCTACATTACAAAGTTCTTAGTTTATACTGGCAAATGTAAGTACTTTTGGGTCAGGTGTTTATATCAAGTTCGCAATCTGGATTATGGTGAATGTTTTCACCACCAGAACTACCAATGTTCGTTTAATTATATAAATAGAAAATAAGTGTCCATCAGCAACATGTTGGACACGTTGAGACATTTTATGTTCGTCAATTGAGCACGTCTGCAAATTGATTAAAATAAAAATTAATCAATTATTTGTTAAACCAGTCACTCAGGCCACAATTATAAGCATATTTCATCCTTCCATTGATAACACCAGCTCAAAACGACAAACTGGTTCAAGCATCTCAAACCACAGTTTAATAATCAAGCTTGGAACGTCAGAAGTATAGATTAAAAATATCAACTGCAATAAAATTCTATGCATTGACGAACAGAATTTGTTGAAAAAACTATTTGAGCGTTTGAAATTGCCAATCTTTTCTTTAGTTGGGTCAGGTTGATGGGGAATAATTTCTCCAATTGTGTTAAAACCCAAATAATTTAATATTTTACAAATGGAAAACATGGCGTAACAACCATTAATTGATCTCAGTGATGTGCTTCAATGTACGGTATCAAACTTACCTACGATGCAAAAAACAAAATTTTTAGATTAGACTTGATTGAACTTTGAACTGCAATGGCTATGCCGGGGAAGAAGGCAATAAAAACAATTTCGGTTAATGCTCTTTTAAGGCCAAATAATAACAGGTTGTTGCACAGTGAAAATAACATGAGATGGGCGGAAAATTTGCAAACTTTCACAATGAACAAGATGAAACAGTGGAATATATTTGTGCCATGGAAAAGTGATTTGTTAAAATCTTTAGCGATTAGAAACTACGTTGCCCAATTGAAATTGGCGAAGCTAATTCTCGGTCACCTTTGAATTACTCACGTTATGCGATGAAGTAGTTCATTTGTTCGTCATTGCAAATTCCATGTTTTACAGGTCATATAAGTAGTTTTGTTTCATAACCATCATTTTTTCCTGCAGAAAAGCCAAAAAATGTTCCTTGAAACATGCACCAAACCCACAACTGTTTTCAAACTGCTCACCTGGCGAAAATGCAAACAGCACGCATGGCAGGATTACATACGATAGAGATTTCATTACGATCGCTTTTGTAAGCTATGTTTTGACTGATGAGTTTAAACGATTGGTTTGACGACAAGCAGAGCACTTGAAGTTGTTGGTCATGGTTGCGCATTGAAATCATGTTATATAACGTATTGGTGATTTTCATTCGTGGGTGGTCGAACTTCGTTTCTAGTGGTCAGTATGAACGATGTGAAAGCCGTCGGATTGAAGGGACGAATCAGCGCCCAGCCATCACGAAGCTGAACTCAGCTTCTACCAGAAAATGAGGAAAGAAAATCGTAGATAAATTAAATAAGCATAGCAATTACAGTCTTGCCGAAAACGTATTAAATAAAGGTTACCTATATTATTTTCTAAATGATTTATAAAATTATAAATGAAATACAATGTTCAATTACAGCTAGAGCAACGTATATAAACAAAGAACCAAATGGATTCTATAAACAGGGCTAAAAATGAAATGGATTTATTTTATCACTAGTTAAACTATAAGTTAATAAATAAAGTTTTAGGCATAGCTATGTTACAGAATTTGAGCGTCCAATTAACCGCATTGTATACATGAAAATAGAGCATACTGATTGGGGTAGAAACTTACAAAGTTAAGCAAAGTAATTAAACAATAATTGATTGCGCGAGTGGTCGTAACAATTCTTTAAATCAAGTTTGCGTGCTTGAAGTAAACACCAATCCCATTGTATTTAACCACTTTTCAAACAACATAGCAAAACTACCGCCAGTCGCAACGCACTGACGCATTTCGATCTTCCGTGATCATCATCAGAGTATGACGGCAAACTGACTAGCGAGGATCATTCTAATTTTGCTTTCAATATGTATGCAATGCGGTTTGATCCTTGAAAGTCAGATTGCCGTTGTACTCTGATGATGATCACGGAAGGTCGAAACGCGTCAGTGCGTTGCGACTGGCGTTAGTTTTGTTATGTTGTTCGAGGAGTGGTTAAATACAATGGGATTGGAGTTTACTTCAAACATGCAAACTTGATTTAAAGAGTAAGCAAAGTAATGTTTTGTCTTCTTTGCACATACACGGTTTTGTGAGTAAATTTTTTTATTATACATTTTTAAGTTTTTGTAATAATTATTTAAATCCGATTTGAGCATTATACCAAAAGGTATTCGCATTTTTGGATAAACAAGAATCTATGGTATTAGTTCCATTTGATGAACTATACAGGCAATTGAATAAACTTGAACTAAAATATAGATTTAAGACATTAAGGACGATTTCTGCAAAGAACTATGCAATGAGAGTATTTGTTACAAAGATTATATTAATCACTGCACTTCCATGTTCAATAATATTTTTTAAACGATAGTACAAATGTGAGCTATGCAAAGTCATAAAGATAACTCTCCAATCTATTAGTGAAGCATTGAAGTAGATTTTGTCAACTCATTTAAGCCAAATTTGGTTACATAAGTGATACTAACATTAATTAATCAAAGTTTTAATAATTTCATAGTAGCATCCAGCCGCACATGGTAGAAAAATTAAGCTCGTCTTCCAATTTTGTCATTGGAGAATGATATTAAAATCTCTTTTGTGAATAAAGCACCAAATGTTACGTTTGTTAATTTAAATTTCAGCTACAAATTGCCTCTGCAATCACGAAGATGACATTTTTGCGGCTAGCACCATACATGTAACAATTTTGATTGCGCACGCAGTCATAACTTGTACCTAAATCCAGTTTGTTGATTCGAGTCACCACCAATACAATTTAATTTAAATAGTCGCAAAACATGTACATATTACAATCTGTTGCATTTTATTTTTTCAACCTTCCATGACTGCCGAAAATCAAAATTCAATTTAAACAAGAATTTTATACTATCAAAATTGCAGCGGACACCTCGGTTGTTTTGCTTGTTTTGCGATTGACACATTCTAATAAAACTTATATAATTCAATGAATATCGGTTGTGCACGCCGTGATAAAAAACAGTATAATCAGGATTGGGATCTTGGTATAAACACCTCACCCGTTATGTAAATGCATTAGTCCGAATAAATCAAGAAATGTATAGTGTCGAAAATGAAATTTATCAAGTAGATCGGTTCCATTCTCTTCAAGAGCTCGCTACGTACTGTCCAGAATTCGCCTCGATCATGGCTCGAGTCTGGAAACGTCTGCTGTGGAACATAGTGCTCCAACCACTGAGCCACACTGCAGCATATTACACAAAATTTTGAGCTAAAAACTAACTAAATGATTTTGGGTTAGGCATTTCGTTATGTGGAGCCTACATGGCAATCCTTCTAATAACAATCAATCACTTTTTTTCAACATTCGACGCGTGCGTTGTATAATATATACTAAAAATTGCATAATTTAGTAAAAAGGCCGGGTTCGTCCTTTTTGTTAACTTGTCATGGTCTTTACAGATTATATATATATATATATATATATATATATATATATATATATATATATATATATATTGAATTAGAAATATAATTGAAATATATATGTTTTAAACTAAAATATTCCTACGTTTACGAATAACATTCATCAAGTAGATGGGTTTTGTTCTTAGTTGACATTTATCAATTTCGTGCCAGTTTTTCCGCGGTAATTGCAAATTGCCTAGTACATGCGTCTGAATGTCCTCTTCTGTTACTACAGATATGATTACATCTACTGAGAGTGGTCTATTTTTCATATCCATAAACCTCATTTGGATATATATCATCGTCGCCTGCACAGTTAATGAATCATCAATTGCATGCTCGCTCGACAGTTTGCTGTCGTGCTCTCATGGAAAGTCGAAACGTGTCAGTACGTGTGACTGACGGTAGGTTTTATATTTTGTGGGATTGGTCAAATGCAATGTGATTGGTATTTTTATGAAGCTCAAAAATTGTTTTAAATAATCCTTAATTGTGTGATTATTGTATAATCTAAATGATTTAACTTGTAGCATTAATCAGATATTTACCAAATCGCACTTCTTTGTGAAATTAATATTAAACAAACATCCTGAGGCATTTCTAACTAGCATATTTATCAACAAAATTAGAATGCAAAATATCAAACGAGTATTCAATCTCATTTTATGCCTCCTCTGTTAAATTGTAAGGTGCTTATTTTATGCGCGTTAATTTCAAGGGCTTTCCACTTAGTTGGAATATTTGCTTTCTTTATATTTATAAAAATGTTTGATTTAAGCATGTAGCAATAGTCATTTGTGAGGACTCCAATTGTCATATCTAGGGCTGAAGTGAATACAAAAAGACCGCAAAAATCGATGAAGCAGTCATAACAATAAAGGAAGCAGCCTTCCAGCCGCAGAAGTGAATAAAATATAGTTAATATTTGTAGTTTGTTTTATTAGATGGACGCGCTTTATACGAGCACACTCCTATAAACCATCATCATCATCATTTCCAGTCACACAAAAGTCAAGTGACTAATGTT
>JAQBSW010002802.1:5000-95369 GCA_029291075.1 Eudiplozoon nipponicum
ACCATTTTTAGTTTATACAGACTAACTGTAAGAACTTAATGAGTCAGATGATTATATCAAGATCGCAACCTTGATTATAGCAATAGATGGAATTTCTTGTCAAATAATACATCGCGTATCATTTTAGCCGATGTTTACATTTCCACGTGCATAGGGTTCAATAGTGGGCAGTAACATTTAAAATGCTACAATGAACGGATAATCGGCGACCTTGTCCAGCGTTGCTATTTATAGAAAAAGTAACAAAGGCGTTAAAACATAATATTCCTGAGCCAATTCTCACAATGTGCTTCATTCTCACTTCAAGGAAATTAAAGACAAAGACAAATGCCGACACTATATCATTAGTGTCGGAGTACTTTTAGCAACGTGTTTTCTATTACATTTGCATTTTATCATCTGATTCAGTGAAAAGACATGCAGTCTCAGGTCAGACTGAGACCAAATTAGCCAATAACTGATTGCGAGCATTAAATGATAAATTTTATTTTTATGGACAGTCACATTTAAAATTGATAAGTTTCCTAACGATCTGCATGGTAGCCTTGCTTCGTGGGCTATGACAATAATTTCTTCCACTACAAATAATTGAATGGAGAAAAATTTCGCATTTGCATAATCTTAAACGTCATTATTTTAACTGTTCGACAAACAATACAATAGCTAAGTATCTATTTCAAGAAATCAACAGAAAAACTCTTAATCATGTATTTAAACGCTAATCCGTATTTTCGATTGAACATGTGTGTCACAATTTAAATCAAGACCACGTATATTTTATAGTATTTCCATAAAATTCATAATGATACAACGTGTTTACATTATCGACGATATGATTTTCACGTTAAATTTTGTTGTACTAAACATATTAAGAAATATATATAACGATATATAAATAAATATTATAATCACATTAAATCATAATGTCAAATATAAAATTATTGAAGAGCACTTTTTAAAACAACTATCATAGGAAAAATATTAAACACTTAAAATTAGCATAAAATACTTACCTAAAGATGTAGAACTTGGTGAAGTGGGGAGTGTGCTGTTGCCAGTTCCAAACGAAACCTCCAGGTTTGAAGCCGAATTTTGCCCGGTAAAACTTGTAACTCCCGTCGGCAAATTCGATCCATTTGTGATCGAGTTTGCCGATGCCACGTGAATTACTCGCCCGTTGACTGGTGGATCTTGGAAAACTGGTGCAGTGACTTAAAAGGAGTACAAAATAAAGCGGGGAACATTACACTTCTTAAACAAGCACACTTATCATTCATTAGGCTGTATTTGACCTGCTTAGGAATTGAGTCATTTTGCCCTACCTAACCTGCTTTAAGAATATTTAACAACCATTCGCCCGTTTTAATGGCATTGTAGACACTGTAACGATTGACAGTTTGCCTTCGCTATTTGGTCAAATTAGATATTTACCAGCAATATATATATATATATATATATATATATATATATATATATAAAAATATTATGAGTGTGCCTTCTTCAAATAATATATATATATATATATATATATATATATATATATATATATATATATAAGGAAAAGGAGACATTCAATAATCAAGAATATGTTCATTTTAGGTAATTAGCATTTTATTTCGAAATTTTTTAACAACTCAAGATGAAATATTTCAGCTGTATCAATTCTTGGTTTTCAATTGATAATGTGAAAGAGCACAATCTACAGCTTCAGTAATACTTGAATTTAATTGCAGTTGCAGTACATCTGTTTAAGGTAAAATTTGTGCTAATTAGTTAGTACATATGGATGTGCATGTGAATGTGTGTTTCCTTGTCTGCAGAGGTGATTCTCTAAGGATAACAAAGACATACTTGCGATTTTGGACATTCTTGTAGCGATTGGTTGAACATTGATAAGTCTTTCAAACTGTGTAAAAATATTTTTTCTTCGTTTTTTTTGTTTCCTGTCACATTCTGCATGAGTTTTTATTTTGTATCCCTTGTAAAAACGCAGGAGTTGTGTATTGAAAGGCTAACCGCTAAACTTGTTGCGCAATTTCTGTCACTGTGAACGATGATAGTAATGCTAATTATGCCGCTGTTTTGACTTCAATTTATTGCCAATACGATTGCATGTTCACCGATGCTGATCGCACTGATCTGGGATACACGAACAAAGGCAATAAAATTAACTAATAAATATTATAATCAAGGTTGCGGTCATCATATAAACACCTGACCCATTAATTACTTACATAGGTCAGTATAAACTAAGAAATGTGTAGTGTAGAAAAGGCAATTCATTTAGTAGACCGGTTTTGTTCTTATTGGGAACTCAACATGTACTGGCCAGAATTTGCTGCGGACAGGACTCGAACCTGGGCACGCGGCAAATTCTGGCCAGTACATGATGAACTCCCAATAAGGACGAAACCGGTCTACTGGATGAATTGCCTTTTCTACACTATACAATTCTTAGTTTATACTGACATATGTAAGTAATTAATGGGTCAGGTGTTTATATCAAGACCGCAACATTGATTATAATAATTGTTATCACCACCCGCGCAACCAATGTTCGTTTAATTATATAAATGTTCATTTCAATACCACTTCCCCATGTAGTGTGTTGTCTGTTCAGTAATAACAGATTGGGGATGGTTAGTTGGAACTTTGGGTCTAGATGGATGCCATGTGAGCTCCACCTAAAGGAGAAATAGACTAACCAAGTTACATTAGTTAGTATATAACTGAAAATTGTGTGCAGTGTAGTGTGCGGCAGAATGGCTCAGTGGTTAGAGCACCAGATTCCGAAGCAGGCGTGTCCAGGTTCGAGTCCTGTCCGCTGTAAATTCTGGCCAGTACATGATGAGCTCCCAATAAGGACGAAACCGGTCTACTGGATCGATTGCCTTTTCTACACTATACAATTCTTAGTTTATACTGACACATGTAAGTAATTAATGGGTCAGGTGTTTATATCAAGACCGCAACCTTGATTATAATAATTGTTATCACCACCCGCGCAACCAATGTTCGTTTAATTATATAAATGTTAATTTCAATACCATTTCTCCATGTAATGTGGTGTCTGTTCAGTAATGACAGATTGGGCATGGTTAGTTGGAACTGTGGGTCTAAATGGATGCCATATGAGCTCCACCTAAAGGAAAAATTGACTAACCAAGTTACATTAGATAGTATATAACTGAAAATTGTGTGTAGTGTAGTGTGCGGCAGGATAGCTCAGTGGTTAGAGCACCAGATTCCGAAGCAGACGTGCCCAGGTTCGTATCCTTTCCGCGGCAAATTCTGGCCCGTACTTGATGAGCTCCCAATAAGGACGAAACCGGTCTACTGGATGAATTGCCTTTTCTACACTATACTATTCTTAGTTTATACTGACATATGTAAGTAATTAATGGGTCAGGTGTTTATATCAAGACCGCAACCTTGATTATAATAATTGTTATCACCACCCTCGCAACCAATGTTCGTTTAATTATATAAATGTTCATTTCAATACCACTTCCCCATGTAGTGTGGGGTCTGTTCAGTAATGACAGATTGGTATGGTTAGTTGGAACTTTGGGTCTAAATGGATGCCATATGAGCTCCACCTAAAGGAGAAATAGACTAACCAAGTTACATAAGTTAGTATATAACTGAAAATTGTGTGCAGTGTAGTGTGCGGCAGGATGGCTCAGTGGTTAGAGCGACAGATTCCGAAGCAGGCGTGTCCGGGTTCGAGTCCTGTCCGCCGTAAATTCTGGCCAGTACATGATGAGCTCCCAATAAAGACGAAACCGGTCTACTGGATGAATTGCCTTTCCTACACTAAACAATTCTTAGTTTATACTGACACATGTAAGTAATTAATGTGTCAGGTGTTTATATCAAGACCGCAACCTTGATTATAATAATTTTTATCGCCACCCGCGCAACCAATGTTCGTTTAATTATATAAATGTTCATTTCAATACCACTTCCCCATGTAATGTGGTGTCTGTCCAGTAATGACAGATTGGGCATGGTTAGTTGGAACTTTGGGTCTAAATGGATGCCATATGAGCTCCACCTAAAGGAAAAATTGACTAACCAAGTTACATTAGTTGGTATATAACTGAAAATTGTGTGTAGTGTAGTGTGCGGCAGGATAGCTCAGTGGTTAGACCACCAGATTCCGAAGCAGACGTGCCCAGGTTCGTATCCTGTCCGCGGCAAATTCTGGCCAGTACTTGATGAGTTCCCAATAAGGACGAAACCGGTCTACTGGATGAAGTGCCTTTTCTACACTATACAATTCTTAGTTTATACTGACATATGTAAGTAATTAATGGGTCAGGTGTTTATATCAAGACCGCAACCTTGATTATAATAATTGTTGTCACCACCCGCGCAACCAATGTTCGTTTAATTATATAAATGTTCATTTCAATACCACGTCCCCATGTAGTGTGGTGTCTGTTTAGTAATGACAGGTTGGGGATGGTTAGTTGGAACTTTGGGTCTTAAAGGATGCCATATGAGCTCCACCTAAAGGAAAAATAGACTAGCCAAGTTACATTAGTTTGTGTATAACTGAAAATTGTGTGCAGTGTAGTGTGCGGCAGGATGGCTCAGTAGTTAGAGCACCAGATTCCGAAGCAGACGTGCCCAGGTTCAAGTCCTGTCCGCAGCAAATTCTGGCCAGTACATGATGAGTTCCCAATAAGGACGAAACCGGTCTACTGGATGAATTGCCTTTTCTATACTATACAATTCTTAGTTTATACTGACATATGTAAGTAATTAATGGGTCCGGTTTTTATATCAAGACCGCAACCTTGATTATAATAATTGTTATCACCACCCGCGCAACCAATGTTCTTTTAATTATATAAATGTTCATTTCAATACCACTTCCCCATGTAATGTGGTGTCTGTTCAGTAATGACAGATTGGGCATGGTTAGTTGGAACTTGGGTCTAAATGGATGCCATATGAGCTCCATCTAAAAGGAAAAAATTGACTAACCAAGTTACATTAGTTAGTATATAACTGAAAATTGTGTGTAGTGTAGTGTGCGGCAGGATAGCTCAGTGGTTAGAGCACCAGATTCAGAAGCAGACGTGCCCAGGTTCGTATCCTGTCCGCGGCAAATTCTGGCCAGTACTTGATGAGTTCCCAATAAGGACGAAACCGGTCTTCTGGATGAATTGCCTTTTCTACACTATACAATTCTTAGTTTATACTGACATATGTAATTAATTAATGTGTCAGGTGCTTATATCAAGACCTCAACTTTGATTATAATAAATGGTTCTAGTATCTTAAAAAATTTCGTTTAATTTTTACACATGAAAATGTTACTATGAATTTTATTTAGGCTTGCATTCCAAAAGAATTCTTTAAGTCAACGATAGCTGAATTTCTGTTTTTCTTATCTACACCAATATAGATTCTCTACGACACAAACATTGCTATTACACAGAAGATTTAAATCGGTACTATGATTACGCCTGATAAGTTATTTATGTATTACTTATATAATTTTTTAAATAATATAAACCGCCTATCTTTAGGCACTAGTAAAACTCAAAGCTCAGTGCTGTCTTGCTATACCAATATAATAGCGAGACTAATCACATTCTCTATTGCAGACCTAAAAATTAATGCATCGTAGAAAAGCAAATCATAGCTATCGGCAAAATCGAATAATGTTATATAATTTTATTCAATAGGTCCATCATTATTTTAATATATTATCAACCCGGACCACAGTAACGCTGCCGCTACGACCAGCGATGGCTGCCTGCTATCAGAACAGAAATATTTATCAATAATAAAAATTGTCATGCTCATATACACTTGGACGTGGAGAGTTAACACTTATGATTTTATGTATTATGCCTGGTATACCTAGTAAAAAGCTGGGTCGAATAGGACCAGAACGATATGATTGTCACCTAGAATAAACGGTGTAATTATGCAAATCAAGGCCGCGAGCTTCACAAAAACACCAATCCTATTATAAATATATTTATCAGTATAAACTAGACATTTTATAAGTTAGCAATGGCAATATATCCAGTAGGCAAGTTTGGTTCATGTTCTGTCTAGAATTTTTCCGCGGCGTACACTTCGATCCGGGCCTCATCTGATGCAATATTCTGGACGGAACTTGATGAGTTCATAATAAAGGCAAAACTGATCTACTGCATAAATTACGCTTGATACATTATTCAATGTTTAGTTTATTATGACAAATGTATATTTGATGGGATCGGTGTTTATATGTAGCTCGCAACATTGGTTGAAATAATTTTATCACGACCTGCGCAATCAATGAATGTTTAAGTGGTGTAAATTCATAAACGCCTAATGTTACGGTTTACTGGCGCCACTTTTGTTGAAACCGGAACTAAGCCGAATATCCAATACAAATTTTATCAAAAACGTAACTTCTAGTCAATTTTTATTCAAGCAACTTTAAAGTCAACTCCACATGAACCAATAGCAATAAAACTTCAAAATCAACATACTATATATGAGGTATACCATATTTGTAAGAGTACTAAAGCCATAACTTTTAGATATGCTAAGTTTCGTGGAAATTTTGAATAACAAATATGATAAATAGGTGCTATTACAGAACAGCCTTATAATCTAGCCTCAGTGGACACCAATTACCGAATTTTCGGCGTAATCATGCCAAAATTTCTTCTATTGTACGTATTTTTTATTGTGAATAACTAACGTATATGCATGTATACATTTTGTATTATTAATTTAGTAGCAAGTTAGTTCAAATAGGCCCATACTTGTTGACAAATTCAAAAAAGGATAAAAAGCTTATTCTTAGGTACATACGCATTTGTGCTAACTGAAGACACATTAGACGAAGCATTCCCTACGCCCTAACCCCCCTATATATTTGGTCAAGCAATTTAGGACTGTTGAATGGCTTAATTTCAATATACGTATTTGTATTAAAATAGAAACGAAGTCAACTTCATATAATGTCTTTCGAATTGCGACTTTAAAACCAAATTATTTAATGCATAATATTTGCGAAGCCTGTAGAAAGTACCATCACCACGACTTTGGAGATAGGTGTCATTTTAGCAAGGCAGAATAATAATAATTTAAGCACTTTTTATTCCATTATAGAGTAACTCTGGCCACGATCGACATAAGTTAACAAATTTTCGTCGTAATCATGACAGTATTCAATTCTACATGCAGTATTGTTTAAACTAATACTATTGAACATTTGTGTATTGATTAATTACCTGCTCCCGTTTTTCGTAGAAATGCTTTTACGTCGACTGTCCTAATTTGTACTCTGAATCCTGGATCCCTTTGTCAATAGTAAGCTCATCGCACCAAGAAATTTGCAAGTACTTAAGTCGTGGTAGATTTAATTTAAACTTACTGGAATATCTTCTAAACATATCCGGTTTTTCTTTTAAAAATGGGCGTTTTATAGGTATGTGCATATCTGTACATTTAAGATCATCTGAGAGAAATTACAGTGTTTCTTTAAATCAAGTTTGCAAACTTGAGATTAACACCAATCCAACAGGACTCTGCCAGTCGTACAACATAGAAAAACTACCGCCAGTCATACATGATGACGCATTTCGTTTTACACATTCTCGGTTAAATAAATTACTTACAATTGACCACGCCAGTGAAAGAGGCAAGGCAATAGAGATGCACCAGTCGTAAATAAGCTTATTTAAAATAAGATGTTGATATGAGTCAGAAAATTAATTTATAAAAATAACTTCTGAAAGGAAGATCGTGATTATAATGTAAAGACAAGGTGATACTTAAGGTAAGGGTCCATTAATGTGTTACGCACTCTAAGGGACATAAGACGATTAATATAGTAAGATATTAATCAATGCAGGATGCAATTATAAGATAATCCTACAATTAGTTACGAGATCGTTAATTATTCTTCTCTGACTATCTCTGAGTTATTCCTAATCCTAATTTCATACTCTTTACCTTGAGCGAGTTCCCATTTCTGACTCATGCAATCTTTGATTCCTACCATTTTTGTTCTATATTTCAAATCGAACCGAGTGATTTTTCACGACTTTTCCATTTACTATGTAATCTCTCGATTTAACTGCAATAGATAATCTAATCAATATTGTCGATCTACAAATTGATACTAGTCTACAACTATCTAGTTAAATCTTTAAATAAAGTTTGTCAGCATGATGTAATTATTAATCCCACTGTATCTAAATAGTCGCACAGTTACTGTAGGATACACGTAATGACGCGCTTAGACCTCTTATATTTTATATTGTATTTCAATGCTACAATCTTTATTTTCATGATTAGAATTGACTCAATTTTTATCATGCACAAACGATCCTCTTTTGTCTGTCTGACTACATATTTCCTGTCATGATCCAATCTACGTATGGCATTCATCTACGTTGCTTCTGTTAACTTAGGAGGGTACCCATTAGAATAGAATATTTCTTTAGTCTACTTAATTGATTCTCCCTGTTTTATAACTGTTAGTTTTATGCTTCTAGTTTCACTTAAATTCAAGATACTGTTTTCACTCTGTAGACATGATTTGTCTTGAAATAAGGAAGGATATTGAATAGGTATCTATAATATAAAAATATCCAATTGATTCGACAATTATTTAAATCAAATTTGCGAGCTTGAAGTAAAAACTAATCCCATTTTATTTAACCAGTCGTCGAACAATATAACAAAACTACCACCAGCCGCAACGCACTGACGTGTTTCGACCTTCCACGATCATCATCAGAGTACGACGGCAAACTGACTATCGAGGATCAAACCGCATTGAATATATATGGAAATAAAATTTAGATATGCGGCTCTCACCTCTTGAAAGCATATTAACAAACCTAGCTATAGTTGGAATTGAAAAGCGTTTATTTGGCATGTTGCAATTCGCACAGGACAAAAAATGTTTGGCATAGATGAAAGTGTAACAGCAATCTTATTTTGCACCAACCAGATTGGTGTACTCGTGAATTGTATAATTAAACGATTATTTATTGCCCGGGTGGCGATAGCGATTTTTTAAACCAAGGTTGCAAGATTGATATGAAGAACAATCAATTTTATACATACATTTGTCAGTATAATCTAAATATCGTGTAATGTAAAAAAGGCAATTTGTCTTGTAGACATGTTTCGTCCTTATTTCCAGCGGACAGGGCTCGAACTTGGACATGTCTGATCCAGAGTCTGTGATTCTAACCAAAGAGAGGCCCTACCGCACGCTATATATACTAACTCAAGTTTTTCGTTAGCAATTCTTTCAGGTGGAGCCTACATGGCACCTCTCTAAACTAGATATTACAACCAGCCACACCAAATTCGATCCTGTATATAATTATTCTATTATTGATGGCGCGGGTGACGAGAAACATTATTAAAATAAGTGTGAATTAAATATTATACTGCATGTACCTTCGTATAATTTTCCACAGACACAAGTCCAGTCATAGTTAACGCTAGATTCAGATTTCAACGGAATTTTGCCCTTCACACTATGTAGAGTAAGTTTGATGATAGATTTTATTAAAACTAAGCAGCTGAAAATGAAGTAAACACCAAAGCGGAACGCAAACTTTCTGTTATTTGTTTCATCCCTCTTCACCTTTGTATTGTAAGCAGATGTATCCAATTTTCTCATCAACATTACAAGCATTCACATCGGGTTTCATTATATCTATATCTATAAAAGTTGGTGGGTAACCGTTGATAATAAGCGTTATGCATACCATCTAATTCAGTCGAAAGCCTGGAGAAAAAATGCACAATGTCCATACCAATCCTATTTCGCATGTCAATGGGCAGTGGTTGCAATAATGTAAATAAAGCGCAGGTGCATGTTACATTATGGGAAACTGATCTTTGCAGTGTGCAAACAGTTCAAAGGAATCTTTCAAGCTGTACACAAATAAATCGTTTCTCACCGGCTCTAATAATTTAGTTAGCCATTTCGCTTATTGATGCGTTGGCATATTTGTCATTTCTGTCGTAAAGTCCATCCCCTCCTCAACGTGGTACGACGGTGTCAACCATGTCTCGATGGCCGATCGTACATAGGCTAGCGGGGCTATCGAGGTGGTGTCACCAGGGCGTGGTGGATTTCCGACCGGCAATCGGATCTCCCATATAATACCACATGAGCCCGACGACGGCACCATGACTCGGCGTGTGTTCCCCGCCACAAAAGGGTTCAACAGCCACAGGATTACATGGACTCCTGGACAGTACCACGTACTTCCGAATGGCGAATGAGCTCTCAACAGCCACCGGCAACCATGCAACTTACTGCTGCCTTGCAGACTGCGCGTGGATGTGCATAGGCTAGAGATGCGTCCTCGATCAAAAAGCCGAGTGGTGAGGGGACACCACTTGTAACAAATTCCCAAGAAACTCCATGAAATGTCATTGGAGCCGGCTTATCCTCCAAAAGGAGTCAGCCGCAGTAAAGTAAGTAAGTATATTTGTCATTTAAACAATTGGTCTCAGAGAGACACCGTGTTTCTGCATCTCCGGTACAGCGTAGTCTCGGTATTTTTGTTCCAACTGGCCTCAGCTGTTTGTGTTCGGCAATTTTGATCCTTCCATCTTGTAAAAGAGAAGGTAACTATAGCGAAGTGACTGGTTTTTCCGATGAAACATCTTTAGTATGTTTGAAACTTTTGGATCAAAAATCAAACAATTGACTTCAAAAACGTAATCATCTCGAGCCATGACGACCAAACCAGACCTATTGTCTGGTGAAAGACTAACACGATCACCCTCTTTGGGCACTCCCCGTGAAGCAATCATCTGTTGTTTACTCAACGGAGCTATTACCCATTGCGACCAATTGTGATACTGGTGGCAAATTTCGACAAGCTTTACTTTGAACTATCGTTGGCTGTCACCATTATTGCCTTTTAAATCAAACAGCTGAATGAATTGTTATTCAAACTTTGCTTCAGTTACCAAATGATCTCCTTTACTAGAATTGCAATACATTTTCCTTAGCGAGAACCTGATTTTGTAACGAAGTCGCTTTCTTCTTGGCTAAATAAATAACAAACTTTTTCGAAAAGGGTGGTATTTTATGACAGGAATGCTTCAGCTTTTCAATTGTTAATTGTCTAGTTTTAAGAGCCACACTATAACAAAAATGAGATAATTGGATTTTCGCAGAGGCGAAATTCAATCAAAACATCAAATGGACCACTCAGCTGTACTCGAATTTGATTAATTTTTCGTCAGCCTTTTCTACACGAAGAAGACTTCTCTGGTAAGAAAGCAACGTTTTCAGTTTATTGGCTAAATACGCGTGAATGTTTTTTTGCAGTATTGTCTGTAAGAAAAACACAAGATTCAAGTTTCTTAGCTAATTAAAATCTCAGTTTCAATATTTTATCACATATAACAACAATTTTTGTAGGCTAGTTAGACTTCAAATAAATCAAGCACTTATTACCCCATAAAAACATTTAAATTGATTGAAGCGCTTTGATTCATATAATCAACTGCTTTACTGGAGATATGAAGCCAAAAACTTATTTAATTTGAATGAAAAATCGTCCAAATTAAAAAATTTCTATCGGCACGAATGGCGCAGGGGATAGTTTCTTAAAATTCGAAACAAATATGCCCTGGTTGGAGTCCCACCTGCGAGAAATGATGGACAGTACTTGGAGAGTACTCAACTGGATGAATTTCATTTTCTACTTGATTCAATAAGAAGATTCTAACAAAAATATACATAATCAAAATCCTGTTATTAAAATTCAGATCAATATAACTTCTCCACGTGGAATTGCCTTATACAGTGAGACGTCGGAGGTGGCTAGAGAGAGAACGTCGGGTCTTAAGAAAATCCAAATAGGTTTCACCTAAAAGAAAAGCTAAGCAGAAACAGAAGTAGGTATATAACTTCAAATTGCGTGATGTGTGTAGCACATGTGGATAGTGTCAAAATAAAATATGCATGGATTAGAGTTTAATCCGCGGAAATATCATGATATTGCTTTAGGAGTTCCAAATAAAGACGAACCCGGTCAACTGGTTGAATTTCATTTGCTATCTAATACAATCTGTAGTTTATAACGACAAAATTATATATTATCAAAATATTGCTATAAGAATTCAAATCAATATACTTTCCCTGTGGCACTGTGTCTTATACAGTGACATGTCGGGGGTGGCCAGATAGAGCTTCAGGTACTAGAAAAATCCAAACGGGCTTCACCTGAAAGAAAAGCTAATCAGAAACAGAAATTGGTTTATGAATTAGAATTGCGTGTTGATTGCGAGAAGGGTGTCGCAGTGGATAGTGTCTCAAACTCACAATCAAATAGGCTTCGGTTCGAGTTTAATTCGCGGCAAATTCTTGATATCGCTTGAGGAGCTCCAAATAAAGACGAAACCAGTCAAATGGTTGAATTTCATTTCCTATCTGTAGTGTTAATAATGACAAACTTGTTCATTTGTAGATATTTAGGTTATGAGAAAGAAGCCGTTTATGTAAAATTTGTTTTTGTCTTTGCAATAGAGGGTACTATGAACTTCGTTATAGCTCGCATACCAATATTACATATGTGTGTGTGTATGTATGACAAGACTGTAAAGTTTGCAAAACAATCATTTTTGATATAAGTTACATTCATGAAAATTAATAACAAAAACCGTCCTTTACTATAGTATTCCAGAAAGTCATTATACTATGACCATTATCGATGTTATGTATCCAACTTTTGTGTTAATCATCACATAATTAGAAGTTCATATATTTTACAAAAATGCTGAGAATTAATTTATCTGCATTCATGTATTAGCAAGAATAGAAGGATATGCAAGTACAAATGAACAAACTGTATAATATCACGTACTGACTAACTGACGAATCATCAGTATGAGCCGACACAACGCTCTAAGCCCATTACGCATTTTATCAATGTGGGACAGTTGAACGATGCAATCTGCTATACGTACGTGTATAAAAACATAATTAAAGGCTAGGCACGTAGTACGCATAATGGATTGACTAATAAGTCGCATTGTTAAATATTTTATGAGAATGTCTATACTACCTATTTAATATTCAAACGATTGCACTATCAATCACTCCAAAATTTATAAACAAAAAATATAATGGGTTTTTGGCATATTGCCTGCTCATAATGATGAGTCATCGGTAAACAGGCAAGGCCTGTGTGCATGTAATTATACTGTTAGACCATGCTAATTTCCCATATCAATCTGGTCTTGTTTGCACTTATTTGTCACTAGGTAAACGAATTCGTGGCTTTTCATAATACCGATAATACCGCCAAGGTTCATTATAGTGTTAATAAAAAGACTTGGGGGCCGTTGGTTGTCAGGTAAACGATTTCTATGGTTTGGGGCACTAGCCGATCAGAGAAGAATTACATATAACTTAAAGCGAAAAGTTTATGTATAGTAATCACATTTTAAGAGTTTAGCTTTTAAATAACACCTTCGTAATTGAAAGATGTATACATTAACAAAATTCTGTGTAACTACCAGCTTCTCTCTAATTAGGAAGAATGACAGTTATCGAAATGTAACATGTTCATGTTCTATAAACGTTTCGGACCAATCGTTTTCAACATACGCCCAAAAACCTATCGATTTAATTTTAAGACACTTAGAAATCTATTTGTCATAAAATCATCCAATATATAAGATAAAATTTAAGATGTTGTTTTAATTAGGAATGAAATATTTACAGAGTTATTATTCAGCCAATAATAGAACTACGAAAGTAATATAGAAAAGAGCATAACGCTACTTATAGTAAAACAGTAGAAATTATAGAATTGTAAAATTTTGGTGCTTTCAAATGCATTTTACTAACCTATCATTTATAAGAATAAAGCACCATTTTTACATAAAGCAGAATTACATTTTTATAATAATGATCCGTTAGATTATAAAACAAAACTTTATTCCAGAATATCCGTCATAAATTGCATTTCAATAATAATTCATGCGACAAGCGTAAACTGTTTTCGACCTGAATAAGTTCTTTTACCAAACAATCATTGATTGCGCGGGTGGTGATAATTATTTAGCTCAAGTTTACGAGTTTGATATAAAAACTCATCCCATTATATACAAAATTCGTCAGTAGAAATAAGGCATTATATCAGATTGTAAATGTAATTCATATAGTAGACCAATTTCGTCCTTATTGCATTCTCTAACTTGTACAATGCTTTAAAGAATTGTACAATGCTTATTTTATCCCGACAAAAGTATATATACAATAAGTTTGTTGTCTATATGAAGCTCGTAATCGTGATTTGAATAAATGTTGTTTTTACTTTTGCAAAAATTTTAAATCAATTTCCCTTCAAATATGGCAATCACTTAACCTTCAGGAAAATCCTTCAATTCTCAATATATAATTTAATCACTTCATATGTACAACCAGTCTTTATCTTAAGAGTACATTGATTATATTAATTATGTAAGAAAAACAATCACCGAATGTATGATTAATTATTCTTGATCACGAAGTACATATATAAATTCGAACATAAGGTATGGTCACCTATTTATTGACTATTATATATGGGACTAGACTAAAAGCAGAAAATCTTCATTTACAAAACTAATAAGCCAATTTTGAAGCAGGACTTTCGTGCGTACTAGTAAAAGCCGACATTACGCCTCATAGAGTGCATTTTAAGCAGTTCTGGATGCTGATATAGCGCACGAATCAAATATTTTAGAGGTTTAAAGAATTTTTACCTTAGCATATCATCATCAGATGTAATATAAACTAACGTGTAGCCAGGCTCGCCATGCCTAGTTAAAAAGCCACCTGTTTTAAAGAGATAAATTATCTAAACCAAAATAGATCCGGTTGAATTACACAAAATTTATTTCAAGCAATATGACTAAATGCTACGGAATAAATAACAAGAATTTACAAAAAGATATATGTATCGAGCAGAAAACTGAACGCGCCGAAGTAAGCTGACGGAGCGAATGAGTTAATTCAACCTATTATACAGATTTAAAGAATGTCTAGTTTCCATCTTTGGCTTGTGTTTTTTGACGGGTTTCAAAACGGCTAACTGGTTCTAGTTCCACTTTCCATTTTAAGCCAGGTGTATCAGATCGTTTTACGTAGTAGAAATTGCGATTTCTGTTTTTCTTATTTACAAGACCGTTCGCTGCAGCAATACTGTAAGGTGGGTAAATACGTTCTCTTTCCGATTGAGTTGGTTCGATCGGTTTCTAAAAGAAACAGAGAAAAATAACAATAATGCTCAATTAGAATAAACAATGTTGCCGTGGCTATTGCTATAAATACAGAACTTGCTAATGTTTATAATTTGTCATATGGCTGTTTTGGAAGTTGGATGAGCAAGAACAACCTAAGAAGCCGTCAAATATAGGTCAATCGCCATAAAAATTAACAGTCTGCCCTAGTTACTCTTATGGGCAACGGCAGCATGAGCCTTGCTGGAAATATAGTGATACCAACCCATAAAATGAGAAACCTCGAATTCGGTTTTACCGTGCAGTTAATACTCATAGTTAAATAGGTCGTAAGGGAATAGGAATTAGCAAGACGAGAAGGATAGACTTCGTTTGCTGAAAGAAAATATGACTACCGTCGTCTAAAATCCAGGTGCTCTAAGTAGAAAGTGCACAAACTTTGAGTAGCACACCATCTTAACGAAGGAATACTTAAAATCTAATCATTCATCTCCACTAGGAATAGGCGAAGAGGTGATTCTTTACCATGGAGACATTTATGCATTTCATTGGCAACACGTCAACAATAAAGGTTACAACCAATTTCGTCGTCCGGCTTTTGCACTTTAGCACCTAATTTCTTTTGCCAAACCGGACGGATTATCACAATGCATGCAGTGCACTTTCAACCCCACAACAGACTAACAACTATTGATGAAAAATGTAACAAACCTCAGGCAGGATAATATAGCGGAAATTTGCAGACAAGACATCCTAATCAAAATTATCTGAAAATACAAATGAAGGAAGAGCATTTTCACGCAAAGTAGACAACAAAAGAGCCTGAGGTAAAGGATATAAAATCATTAGGCATTTCAACTGAACAAATCAAGGCATTGGAAAAGGAAAAGGTAACTATGTTTATAATTCCTGGAATTTAGAAATGGCAACAATTATCGCAGTCACATACTTTGTGCCTGATATAATTAAATACATAAACAGAGTGCGATCTCTCGAACGGTGGACACTATTAGATTGAGACCAAATAATAAAAACGCACGAGAATGTTCCACTGGACACATTAATGTAAGACAAACACAGGAGACAGAGAACAGTGCGTATTAATGAGTGAATAACACAATAAATGAAGTGCGGTCGTCAGATCATAGTGCACTATTAGAGCCAGGGGCCAAAGTATAAAAAAGCAACAAGCCTATCGACAGAGCAATTCAAGGACAAGAAAGCGTAGGACACTTGTCAGTGTGCGTATGACGGCGAAAAATATGGAGCCGGAAGCATATCTGGCATCTGATATATAGAATGTAACATAAATACTGTGATTTCTAGCTTAAAGGCCATAAGTAGAGCGCATGGGGAAATAGGCTTTTGATGGCGGGAATTATGATTTAGCAACATAAATAGCATTTGATATTAAAATCATAAACGCAGCCGGGTCTCGAGCTAAATTGGCACAAAGAGAGTTCCGGTTCGATGAATAAAAATAGCTTATCCACTCACCTAATTGAGAAACAGTAAAAGCACTAGAGGAACCCCAAAGCGTATTTTGGCGCAGTCTCTACTAGCGCATTAATGGCTATATTAAATACGGTATTTGGTACTAAAGAGAGAAACACAACGCGGTCTCTCGGTAAGAGGACTCTCGTAGAGTTTCAGTCAAAAGAATAGAAACAACTAGACTCTCTCATTCGACTAATCGAAAACCAGGTAAAGCACGAGACAGGCCCTTATGCGTATGATGACAGAACGTTTTCATCGGCGTATTAATGAATATGTCACACAAAGTATTTTACATAAAAAACTACAACGGACTACATTATTTCGCTAAATGAACTCCAGGAGATACCAATCAAATGATAAAGAATGACAACACTTTTCTTTTGGACTAATTGAGAACCAGCACAACACGAGACAGACTCTTTGTATACGAAAGCGAAAATTCTCGAACAGCGTATTAAGAGCTATATTATACATCTTATTTGACAAGTAACATGAACCTTGCTGGGTCTAAAAGAGACAACCATAATCCAGTTTCATGTGAAGCCTCAAGTAAGGTCTAACTGCAAAGTAACTTTTATTGTTAACTGTGGAATGACGGAGTGGGAGCAAGCGTGCCAGACGCGAAGGGAAAGTTTCGTTCACTGGCATCTGGGCAGATGGTGCTCATCAGCCTTGGTTGGCAGAGTATCTAAGAGAAGGAAAACTCCGAATACAAACCATCCGCACTAGGAATGTACGGCCTATTGGTCTTTTACAGTACACATATAACCACGAACAGTACGAATTACAATAGCTACATACTGCACCGGCCGTCGCGCAGTATAAAAAGGTTCGTTTTATCTGATGAAACTTTCAGGGTGGATAAGCGAAATCGGGCTAGGACAGAGTTGGCTGTAAGGTTTGCTTATGACGTGATACAGCGAAAGCGCAAGGTAGCTGTATTGCTGATGTTGCATTGTCCTAATGCTGACTTCGCCATATTGGTGTTGTCTAGAAGTTTAGTTTTCCTCACTTCTGTGAGTTATCTTGATAAATATACTAATGGTAACTATTTATTCTTTCTCTCTCTCTATATTTTAAATCTAACTAATAGTTTGTTTTCTAAATAATTATTTGAGTCGTTATTTATATATGTTTTTACGTTTCTTATGGTTATATAGCAGTGAAACATTAGTCACTTTTGGCTTTTTTATGGCCGGGCAATATATATATAGACTTAGACTGTCATCTTAATAATGTTAGCTTCACTGCTGCAGATTTACACATTCATATAGAAGTTTGTACCTTCCAATTACTCCACAATCCTCACCCAAATATATAGTGGGTAAATGACGTAATATCGGCCCCTACTGATGAGCGGCTAGGTAACACGAAATGAATGTGCACAGGAGATTAAACTTTCCGTTCATGCTGAATTTGGTATTTTCTTCTGGTCATATTTGAACTAATTTGTTAATAGGTGCGCAGCACTTAATAAATAATTGCATATATATTAGTTCTCCGCCACAAACAGTATCTAACTGTTAATAAAGATATTGTTCTTCAAACAAAGAGCTTTCACGATCACTGCTGTAAAGCTTTCCTGGTTCTCTACAAAGCTTTATATTCATAAACGCAGAATGTTTTAAAGTAGGTGCATAATTTGAAATATTTACTCTAAGAAATTTAAAAGCAGTGATATCTCGGGTCTCTAATACACAAGTGATGTTTGCTTATACATCGAAGTAACTACTAAATAAAAATGCAAGATCAGCTCCCTGCAATAGAATAGCCCAACACTGTTTATGTTTGCAAATGCCAAAGCTTCTTGGTGCTCTATTTAGGCATAAACTGTCATATTAATAAAGTAGCGAATTCAAGATCATTTTAGATGAAACACAGTTGGTATGAGGAAGTACGTTGACACAACAGCTGAACGCATTGTTTATGAAATCACACTTCAAATTTGACTGTTTTCCCGCGTTTTTTCTGAGCAAAAAACGGGAAAAAATTAGGTACCCCAGAAGATGCTATTTGAACCATCTTAATGTTCGGATAAATAAACAAAATTATTTCATGCATGATTTGAATTTAATCTGCAGAATTGTTTGTGTGTGTGTGTGTGTCTTGACTCCTTTTTTTTGTATAATGAATATATTTAATCCAATTTAATCCTTCTTACGTATCCAAATTGACTACATGAAATAAAGTAGAGTTTAATTCCGACAAAAAGTAAATGGTGTTTTCAAACTATGCTGTGTATAGCTGCTTTGTAATAAATAAGCGCTTCGATACACTATTTATTTCTAAATTCAAGTTATGAATGTATAAAAGTAGCTAGATTTAAATTTATACATGACACCCACAATAACCTGTGGTATGTTTACTTGAGGGACATACTGCTTTTGTTTGTTTCTTTAGAGAAATTGCGAGATTTACAGGTATCAGCTTCTGATGGTCATACTTCTATCATTTCTTGTCTTACAAACATTTTAGTCAATCACGTTTGTAGATTAGTTTTTGGAAATTATACTATGGCGTCTTACTTTAATTTGGGATTATTCAAAAGTATCTCAGAATTGTATTTTAAAGTACTTGGACGGTTATCATCCTTGTTGTGGATATAAATTCATCAGGCGCGTTATTCATCCGGGTATCTCTTGCTTTTTGTGACGCCCATATCGTGCGTTCAGAGGTCCAGTCTTTATGGTGACTTTTGATGGTTCCGAGCGTTTCAAGTGCTGCTGCTAAACTACGAAAAATGTCCATTATGTATTGTCTTTAGGAGGGCACTACGTCACCCATTTCTAATTTGGATGTATTATTTGCAATTACGTTTAACCTCTCAAAAAATTCCGTAACTAGATGTTGATGAGTATAGCCTGCCTGGTGCCGTTGTCTAAAGGTTGTCCTATACTTCTGAAAGACTAGTTATCATTTCGTCAATGACTAGTTCACAGTGTGTTACCTGTGCGTAAAACCGAACTCGAGGCATTATACAAGATAAGTGTAATGTAATTTTTGTTGAACAACAGTCATTAAAATTATTATTTTTCAACTTCTATTATTACAACAGGAATTGCTGAACTGAAAACGCAAAAGTGTTAGACCCTTTATCTTGTGGCCAGGCGACCTTCTATGTTCTCGCCCCATCATTCTTTCACTAGCTATGAGACTACGAAATTCTGTCGGAATATACTGACAAGCAGGATCGAGGGGAGGGTCTGGTTTATTTCCACATTAATGGTGTATAATTTTGTGAACCACTCTGCGTTAAATACCTAGATATCTGAATATACTTGTGTGCATGTATGACTGATCGTTGGTCTGTAAATGGTACTTTTTTCTTATTCAATCATTCATGGGTTCTACGCTTGCCTTTCTCTATTTCAGACAGGCATGCGTGCTCGTGCTTGGGGTCGGCGAATCTTCAGGGGCCACGAATTGAAGTCACCCGATGGAGAGGCTGTGCAGTTATTACCCGGTACGTATGAACCAGATTGGCGTCTTCTCAGTGTTAAGGAAGGTGAAAAATTGTTGGAAAAGCTAGCCAGTGGTCAGTTGGACCCCACTGCTAAATTCCGATTACAAAAATAACAAAAGGAACAAGAAATATAAACAATAATAATGTAGGCACTCAAATTATTAAAGGGAATAGATTCATGAGGAGGAGGATCCAGATACTACGAGTATATCTACTTAGATAACACACACACACACACACAAGTGAGGCAAACTAAACTTATACACAGCACCATTATGTAAAAATCAGTAGAATGTACATTTTTCCAGGATCTGAGGACACGATAAGATCCGAAAGCCTTACACTACATTTAAAAGTTATACTAATCAACTACAATCTATACTCGTGCATCTATTTAACATTCTATCTCCGTTATCATTGCGCATAGAGTATCTGCTTATTAAAAGGAAGTCTGTGCCACTTAAACGACCAACTTCATCGTTAATGTCACCATTAACCTAGACTTTATCTGAAATTCTTGCTCTGCTTAGTAGAAAACCTGGGTCGGGGTAGAAAGTCTCGTTGCTTTCGTCTGTATTGTGATCGGTGGGAGCATATGCGGATAAAAAGAAAAGTTAACATTGGTCAAGGTTTCCACCATTGGACATGATGGACGTTTTAAAGTGTGCCACTCAAAATCACTTGTTTACTAAGTTTCGTTCAGCTAAACGGACTGCACCAAGTGAGCCTAGGACAATAACAACTCCCCATTGCCCGGATAGAGAAAGGTCAGCGGAACGGGAGGCTCTAAACCAATAACGCTGGCATAATATAAAAAGTACTATTTTGCAGGAAATACTGCAATTTACATGAAGTAAGTGTTACTTCAGGTGTAGTGAGCAAAGCAGCCAAATTCTAGTAACAAAGAACAAATCAACTTACCCAAAATGCTAGCGGATTTTCTGGAGCTTCTGTAAGCAAAAGTAGGCGTTCTTTAGAATTAGGCAGTTTATTTTCTTTAGAATCAGACACCTTATATGAGTCCCATGACTTCCGCAATAGAAATTCGAGCACTGGCGGCATTGGCGCAACACAGCGTATTGGTGTCTCAGCTGCTTTCTCCAACTGACCACTGGCTAGCTTATCCAACAATTGTTCACCTTCCTTAGCACTGAGAAGACGCCAATCTGGCTCATACGTACCGGGTAGTAACTGCACAGCCTCTCCATCGGGTGACTTCAATTCGTGGCCCCTGAAGATTCGCCGACCCCAAGCACGAGCACGCATGCTTGTCTGAAATAGAGAAAGGCAGGTGCAGAACCCAGGAATGATTGAATAAGAAAAAAGTACCATTTACAGACCAACGATCAGTCATACATGCACACAAGCATAATCAGACATCTAGGTATTTAACGCAGAGGGGTTCACAAAATTATACACCATTAATGTGGAAATAAACCAGACCCTCCTCTCGATCCTGCTTGTCAGTAGATTCCGACAGAATTTCGTAGTCTCATAGCTAGTGGAAGAATGACGGGGCGAGAACATAGAAGGTCGCCTGGCCACAAGATAAAGGGTCTAACACTTTTGCGTTTTCAGTTCAGCAATTCCTGTTGTAATAATAGAAGTTAAGAAATAATAATTTTAATGACTGTTGTTCAACAAAAATTACATTACACTTATCTTGTATAATGCCTCGAGTTCGGTTTTACGCACAGTTAACGCACTGTGAACTAGGCAGTGACGAAAAGATAACTAGTCTTCCAGAAGCGTAGCACAACTTTTAGACAACGGCACCAGGCAGGCTGTACTCATCAACATCTGGTCACGGAATTCTCGGAGAAGTAAAAAGTGAATGCAAATAATACATCCAAATTAGAAATGGGTGACGTGGTGCTCTCCTACAAACAATACATAACGGACATTTTTCGTAGTTTAGCAGCAGCACTTGAAACGCTCGGAACCATCAAAAGTCACCATAAAGACTGGACCTCTGAACGCACGATATGGGCGTCACAAAAAGCAAGAGATACCCGGATGAATAACGCGCCTAATTATCACCACCTGAGACGTGAAACCACGAGGTCTGCTCGGGCTGACCGTAAGTAGTACTGGGATGAAATGGCTTCCGCCATGGAATTGGCTGCAAACGTCGGTGATTTCGGGGGTCTCTTCCGTCTTATACATAAAGCATCCGGTAAGCGCAATGCAGAGACAATTCTACGCAGCGCAACAGGAGACTTGATTTCTGATGTCAATGGCAAAATCGCAAGATGGGTTGAACATTTTTCGCAGTTATTGAACCGACCATACAGTGGCCGCTCCCCACCGCAACCACCTACAACATCTACACCCAGCTACGACGTGGACTGCTCTTCCCCAACTGAGGCTGAGATCGCTACGACCATCCAGCGCATGAAGAACAAGAAATCCCCCGGTGAAGATGGAATACCTACAGAGATCTACAAGGCCTGTATAGGCACACTACTGCCATCAATCCATCGACTGTTCTCTTCTATCTGGGAACAGGAAGCATGCCCGTCAGACTTCGGAATGTCAATCCTGCTACCGTTTCCCAAAAAGGGTGATAGATCAAGGTGCGAAAACTACCGTGGTATCAGTCTTCTCAACACCGCATCCAAGCTGTTGGCGTCGATTCTATTGAACCGCTTCTGTAATGAGCGGCATGCCCGTACCCGTCCCAATCAGGGTGGATTCCGCCCAGGCAAAGGCTGTGTTGATCAGATCTTTACATTACGGCGAGTTTTGGAACATCGCAACGAATTTCAACAACCAACCGTCGCTTGTTTTATTGATTTCCGAGCTGCTTTTGACTCTGTTGATCGCGACTCCCTATGGAACATCATGCTGCTCGACGGAATGCCCATAAAACTCGTCAATCTGATCAAGGCCTACTATGCAGCCACCAAAGCCAGAGTACGTGTTTACGGAGAAGAATCGGATGAATTCAGTCTGCACACTGGGGTTCGACAAGGATGTCCCTTGTCACCCATATTGTTCAATTATGCGGTTGACTGGATTCTGAGCAACGCGCTAACTGGGTTCCGAGGCGTTCAAGTATCAAATAACCTATGGCTGACGGATGTTGATTACGCAGACGATGTTGTTCTCCTTGCTGACAGCTTTGGGAGCATGCAAACCGTTTTGGATCAAGTGGCCCAGTTTTCATCAGCCGTTGGTCTGGAAATCAATGCCGACAAAACGAAAGCCTTCGCCATCGGTGTATCTTCATCTGATGAGCAGCTCACGGTGTACGACAGCCCAATCGAAACAGTCGACGATTTTACGTACCTTGGCTCAAAAATACTTCCAACTGGTCAAGCAAAGAATGAAGTCCGAACACGCATCGACCGTGCCAGACTTGCTTTCTTACAATTGAAGAACTCACTTTGGAGAAGAAGTGAAATCAGCCTCAAAACGAAAATCCGAGTCTACCAGGTTACTGTTCGCCCTGTGCTACTGTATGGCTGTGAGACTTGGCCATTACGTTCTGAGGACTCCAAAAAGCTTGAAGTATTCGACCATTGGTGCCTTAGGTACATCACAAAGACAAAATGGATGGACCGGGTGTCGAACGCATCTGTTCGTCACCAATGCGGGGACATCATGCAACTATCCGTCTGGATCCAACATCGTCGACTTCAATGGTTCGGGCACGTACTACGCAAACCCGAAGACGAACTGGTACGGCAGGTGATGAACCCAGGTCAATGTGCAAACTGGCGCCGCCGCCGAGGTGGGCAACTGAAGACATGGCTTGCAACAATCAAATCGGACATGGAACTCCTAGGTTTACGCAATGTTTATGGTCCGCGTCACTGGGAGCGTCATTGGCCCTCTTTATGTGCCGAAATGGCTGCCAACCGCCCGGCATGGAGAGGCTTAATCCGGGATATCAATGGAGCCGGCTTATCCTCTAAAAGGAGTCAGCCGCAGTAAAGTAAAAATGTAAGTAATCTTTCATTAGAGAACACACACCTCAAAGGTTCCATTTGAGAGCCGTCGTACTCTGATGATGATAATGGAAGGTCGAAACGCGTCAGTGTGTTGCGACGCGGTAGTTTTGTTATGTTGTTCGACGACTGAAATTGGTTTTTACCTCAATCTCGCAAACTTGATTTAACGTAATTATTACCACCACTCGCGCAATCAATTTATTGTCTAATTGTATTGTCTATATATATATATATATATATATATATATATATATATATATATATATATATATATATATATATATATGTGTGTATGGAGAAAGCTAAAAACATTTAATGTTCGTTATCAATGCCGCGTTTTGCGTACGCGGGTAATAGCTGTACACGGGCAGTTACACAAAGATCCGATTTGTCACTATTTCCAATTTTGTTTTGTCTTTGATCAGGTTGACTCATTTTTACTTCAATTGGAAATGCGGTTCTATCACATCTTTGTTTACTGGCGACGTTTCGGTGCCTACTTTCCAGCACCATCATCAGGCAACACAACACTGATCACAATAGCAGATTTAAGCAAATGTGGTAACCTCGTTCCAAAACCATATATTGAGTTCAAAAACTAATTAATGTGTTTTATCTTCCTAATCAGAAATATACTGAGTAATATTCGAAGGCAGAGGACATAATAAAGAATATATATATGAAGATGGGAATAGAAATGAAGTCGGCAAAATACGGAAAATATTTAGCAAATCTTCATTTAAATACATTTAAGGATAATTAGTATAATCACGGCTTCATAATCACAGGACCCGATTAAAAAAACAAACTATGCATTTGGAAGTGTAAAGGAATCATCATTTTACCGACACACAAGTGCTATTAAGTGTCCCGCAACCGTCAATTTTAGGAAATAGTTTGAACGTGAACTGCACTGCACAAACGCGAATTCCTTTTTTAGGAAAATATAAAAATAAGGGGTGTTTCATCTTTAAAATATGCTATTTTTATGCTGGTATTAATTCCATCTAAAATTTAGAAAAAATTTGAAAAAACTTGATTCAACTACATCTTCAGATAAAATTAATTTGTTTGGCCAAAATAATAAAAGGTATACAACAGTCGATTTTAGCAATCTTAAGTTGATAAATCATACGGAATCGATTACCTTGAACGCGAATTATACATTTCTGGAAACCTCTTTAATATGCAGTATTTAACCTCTTTAATAGTATCCAAGACAAATAGGTAGGCTAAAATCATTAAAAAACTGCTTCGTAGTAAAACATTTTTGCATGAGTTAAGCTCATTCGTGCTAACCTTAAGCAAATCAATTCGAGCTTGAAAAAGATTCTGACGACATATTCTTTATTCATCATTTATTATATAATAAGCAATGTTGTGGGAAAATTGTAAGCCCCTTGTTGACAGGAAAGCAGTTTCAGTCTTAACAAAAAAATAAAATATAGGCTCAAAACCAAATTTTTATAAGACAACAGAAAACAGTTAACTATTAATGTGTTAGATACCATATTTGGCGCAGAACTAATATATATTCAAATGTGTATTATGTTTTGCGCACCTAGTAAAAAATTAGTTCAAATATGACTAGAGGGATGAACCAAAGACAAAATGAATGAAAAGTATAATTTTATGTACATTCGGTTCATGCTTACTTGCGAACTATTCGTAGGAGCCGGTATTACGCCCTTTACCCACTATATATTTTGGTGGGCAATGTGGGAAAATAGGACGGTACATACTCCTATATGAATGTGTAAACCTGCAGAAGTTAGGCTAACTTCATATAAATTCTTTGACAATACGACTCCAAAGCCATCTCATGATATATATTAAGTATATCAATTCCGTAAATGGAACCAACACTATGGCTATTGTGTCAGTACCCGAAACCAACATTACGGTACCGTAACGGTACTTGGTACCAACACTATTGATTTCAATGTATGCTTAAGTTAACCAAAATTGAGAATTAAAACTATTTCTAAATACTTGTTACCCCTAAAGATGAGTCGCCATTAAGCACGAAACGAATGTGCACGAGATTATACTTTCCGTTCATTCTGTCTTTGGTTTATCCTTCTATACATACTTGACATAATTTGTTACTAACTATTACTCTGTTTGACACTGGCCAGTCATACATTGCAATGTATCGCAAAAAATAATAAAAAACTATTAGTTAGGCATTTACGTGCGCAATTATCAAGTATGTACAAAATGTAGCGTGATAGAACTGCAAAATTTGGACGTAATTTCGGAGACTAAAATGCAATTTGCATCTAGAGCAAATTTCATAGGAATATTCTGGCACATACTGTTGTAAAATGAATTTAGTGTAAACCAATTTACGATTAGTTCATGTTCTAGGTTAAATTCGTAATTTCTTTTGATCACCAAATGAGAATGTTATCCTAGTTACCTAGACGTAAGTTGATTGATAGAAAAAATTTGTAGAAATAATTCATGTCTCATTGGCAAATCTAGGTACCACAGAATATAATGTAATTGAGTAATGTAAGCTCTATTGAAAATACCATGTTTAGGCTCCAAAGTAAATATTATTTAACTCAGCAATACAGATTTATAATTTTATAAATTAGATGAAAGTGTTTGATTATTAACATGTATTCTACTGTTGAATGGTTTCCACACAGTCCTTGAAATTATTGACGAATGAGTCAGTAAGTGGAAAAACTCTATCGTGAAGTTCATGGCTTAGCTTAAACTAATACTGTCGTTGATATTCAAATAGAAAAAGATATCATCGTGGCTTAGCAGTAAAAATCGATGGTAGAAAATGCATTTTAAATGTGATTGGTGTTTATATAAAGATCGCAAATTGGTTTAAATTAAAAAAAGAATAATATTCATATTTTGGATTAAAATCAAATGACGATTATAATCAAGAATCTGGACTTCTCGGTGAATGATTTTTCACGTAATTTATTATAAAAAATTATTTAGCTAGGTTAATTTAAACGGTTTATTCCGGAATGTGTCCTATAACATATCATTCGTTTCTCACTTTGGTACTAACCAAAGCTAAACACAGAATTTTACCAGTCACTAAACAGCGAGTATCTGTTTAGGACATAAAAATACAATCATCTCTGTGTCTTGCAAAACTACTGGCAGTCGCACGAATGTCAAAACTACTATGTTGTTTGACGATTGATTAAATACAATGGAAATGGTGTTTGCGTCAACCTCACAAACTTGATTTAAAGGATTATTACCACCATCCTCGCAATAAATGTTTGTTTAATTTTATTAGAAATGCAATTGTTTTAAATGCTAAAGAAACACCATACATTTGCTAAAGATTTATGCTAGTAAATACCTGTGTTTCTCTTAATGTCCTTTCTAGTGTGAACTAGAATGATGATCACGATTTTCATTGGTATTCACTGCGGTAATTTTAACGATGAGCTACAAAGTCACTAAAGATGCACAATTCTAAATACTATATATATATATATATATATATATATATATATATATATATATATATATAAATACATGGGCAGATCAAAAAAGAGGCTCGAAACTAGAATAATTCAGCATCTCCCCCAAAAACTATTAAAAAGGGGTGCAGCTACTACACAAAAATCAGCAATTTGAGAACATGTACTACACAATTTTTCAGTTCTGTCCAAAGCAAAAACAGAAAAAATGCTTCTGGATTTTAAAGCAATTGCAAATAATAAGCTGAACCCCTGCTTAAACGTGCAGAAAATAATTCAAAAAGAAATTAAATTGGACTGGAACAAAGACATAACTGACAGGCCTCAAAAATAGCCTACGTTTCGCAAAATACGACACACCCATCAATTACGGATGCAATTACAATGAAAGCGATGACACACCACATGACGTTACGCAAAAGGAGTGGTCTAAATTTAATTTGAATCTAGATCAGTGCGTTTAAAGCATCATGCACGGAAAGCTTGATAATCCACCAGTTCATTAAATCAAGTTTACGAACTTGAATTGATGAATTTTTACCACCACCCGCGCAATCAAATACTGTGTAATCCTCGAGTTCGCCAAACAAATTTATTTATGATGTTAAGAGTTGGATAACATTAGTTAGAACGATTTTCCAAATGATATTTTACCGGATGAATGGCGAGTTGTCAGTACAAGAGCAAGAGATGTTAGGTGGTTGAGCTCATCTGCGTTTTATTTTTTTAACATATTTATCTTAGTGGCTTTGTTGATGCAATATATCGGTTTTTGGAAAATGGTTAAACATTAAGAACGAAACTGAATATATTCTGCCAGAGACGTATAATATTATTTCATTTCCATTTCTCTCATTTAACTGTTAAATGGTTAACTAGTTTCTGTTATTCTCATCATTATCCCTGCCGTAATCTCGCTCGAATTTCCACGGCCTTCCTCAGGAATGTAAAGAATATACTATCATTTAAATATAACGTATTTGCCTGGGAATTGAGGTCTTTGTATATTGCAAAAAATAATCTTATATCAGATAGGTTTCTTACTCCGTGAATGCATTTCTAATTAAATTCCAAATCATTCAAAAGATGGGCGGAATAATTTATGTGTATTTATATCAATATAGGCTAATTTGTAAAGTATATTAGTTTACTTACAACTAAGCACATAAAAAATAAATCCTGCAACATGAACAAACATTCTTTGCTGAATGTGCCAAAACCAGATTGTTTAGATAACTTTTTGTTATGGTTATTTTCTTGTATACATAATATCAAATTTTTGTTTAAAAATTCTTCAATTATAAAGAATTTACTTTCAAAATTACAAAGTAATTATTTTTGTTTAGGCCAAAAAATGCAAGACAGACAGGTTAAAAATATTTTAATAAAAATATTTAAATTTTATGCATGAAGTTTTGAATGGGTTAAAGGATCAAATAGCCTCAAAAAGGTCTACTGTTATGCCAATCTGTGGTTAAGTGGTGGACTATTGAAGAGGAATGTTATTACGATAAATAAAGACGCATATGTTCCCCTAAGTGTTAAATCGTATCAATCATTGTAAATTAAAATCAGAATTGGAAAATAACTGACAGCTCGATAGCTTTGTGCAATGGAAAGTGATATATGCATGCTTAATAATGCGTAAATAAAGAAATATTTTATTCGATTTTTCGTCAGTTTTAATTTACTAGAGGCTGTGATAGATTACGGTCTAACCGAACTCGTTTATAAATCAAAATATGAAATAATGGAAAACGGATGGAAGAATACGATTTTTTGTTAGGCACAGCTTTGAATTTGTGTTAATTATTTAAGTTTACGGGCGAACAAAATAATTTCCTTACAGATTTATTAGAAACGCTAACCAGTTAAATAGGTGTCTAATGCTGAAAGGAGTTAATGAGAACTGTTGACAGACTTTTCACCATATAAATTTGAATTAGTTATTCAACGAACTGGCATTAATACAGTAGCTTAAGCTGTCAGGTAAATATGGGAATGGTTTTCAGTAGATTTTTCTGAAATTTATTAACATACGCTGTTTAGTCTGGTAAATTTTAAATCTACTATTGTAATTACACCGCAAATATTAGGAATTCTACCAGAATTAATTAATGAGGGAATATAATCGATTTAAAGGCGATTGATATTATTTCCACATAACAAATGAAATTAAGAATTGTTTAGTGGGTGGATGAAGCGATCCTATGAATGAGAATTGAAAATATTTTCAGAAGGAAGTGTAATGCCCCGGCTAGAGTGCCGTCCAAAGTTACTAAATAGGCAGAAGAAGGATAAGGGGAGAGCATTTACCGTTAGTGGCCCTTAACAGGCCCGGGGAGACATTCACAGGCAAACGCTGCGAGTGTTAGTGAGTATTAGTAGCATGTGGATAACAAGAAGTCCTTCTAGTCACTAGCTCTTTGGGTCCTGTTCGTTAGTTGGTGATCTGTAGAGCAGTTGCATTTGAATAATTAGAATTGAAGAAGCAGGATGCGTTAGTTGCTGATCGAAGTCATAGACTAGTCTTGTTGAAGGTTTGCGGCACCACCGAGTTGGCTGGCACACGTAGAAATCAGATTATTAGATGATCGATTACGCATGATTGGATGAACAGCAACAAGAAGATTAACGTGACTGAAGAATAGCCGAATTAGTGATACATTGTGGTAAACACAGGCAGAACAGTCGATGTAGTTTGGGGCAGCATAGAGTTCAACAACAAACACAGGTAGCGAGAAGAGCAGAATTTAATGCGTGGTAATTACGTCGCGTATACACTGATGGGAAATCGCACGTAAATTGTAAAAGGTAAGTGCGTTTTCTTATTGTCTGGCATAATAAATTTTGAACTTAAGTTTGAGAAAATGTCGGCTTATTAATTTGAGCCGTTACAGAATTATGAATTATAATTTTTTAGTACTTATTTGTATAAGAACTGGCATTTCCCTGTTCCAAAACCTTTTTATGCTTATCATGTTTTATGCGTTATTTTTTCAAGCTAAAAGGGTTGATTATGATCTTCTTACACCATTGATCTGAGGGTGGAAAACTTCCGAAACACAGAACAATCAAATAAATAACAGATATTTATTATAATCAAGGTTGCGGTCTTGATATAAGCACCTGACCCATTAATTATTATTTTTAAATGCTCTTGATCGCAGTGAACTAGTATATATATATATTCATATATATTTGGCATGACATACTTCGTAACAAGTTATTACCTATTAAACTTGAAGTTGGTGCCATAGTCGAAATAATAATGTATTCTCCTCTGCACACATGCCTTTCGTGTTTACTCGTGTCTAATTAATTAGATACGGCAATACATCTTGGTTTCACTATTTATATTTTCAACTGTTCCACGTTTCTTAAACAAATATATTGTAGGTTTTGTGTGTATTGATGGCTCTTACAGTTGAGTAACCTCTGAGCAATTACTTTTGAATAAAAATAATGTTTAACCTGATAATGACCCCTAATTCACGTCCTATATAAGCATAATTATTAATATGTACGTCATAACTAAAACAACAATAAAATACAATAATCTTCAAAATAAAGTAATCAACTTTTACCATAAGCGAAAGTTATATGTAAATATAAAATCATTCGATTTAGATCCGATGTGAGCGCCAACCAATTAAAAATCCACTACAACATTTTATTTAGCTATGTGTACCATGGACATAATTAAATAAAATTGTTGACTAATTTTAATAGATATTGTTACAAATACGTGAAACGAGTCGGTTTTTTTATAATAGAACATTTCTGTTGCCTTACGATCTATCTTTACACATTTTTAACTAATAATAGAAGTCTTGTTAAAAATAATATTGTTTGCTTTTTTTTCTTTTCAATGACCAATAAATCAAATTTTAAATAATTTAATTAAGAATAATGAACAGCAAATTCAAACAGAATGGAAGATTGGGAAATTTTCAACGCTTATGATGACTCATATTTCTGCCGCCTGTTCATATGGGGTATTCCAACGTCCAGCTAGAACTCTTTTGAAATGTATTAATTTGAATGAAACAAATCATGTTGCGTTTTATTATCAAATAACTGAACCAGATGAAATTGCAGACAAATAGTTCGTGAAATTTCCTTAAGATTAATTTTACACATTTTTATATTTGTTATTAACTTCACTCTGTGCGTTGATCATTAAGTTCTTGCTTTTGGAATTCTCATTTCATTATATTACGAATAAGCTATTGAAATCTTTCACAGTCTAAACCTTTAACACACGTCATTCACTTGGCATTCGACAATAATACATCGATGGGCTACTAAATTCACGACAAACTTAAATGGTGATTTATATCTTACGCAATTTTAGTACTAATACATCAAGAATTGTCCATTAGTTCTTGCACTATTTCATTTGATTATTTGTACAACCTTTAGTAAGAACTAGCACATAAAAATCGTAAAATTTTGAGAATTTCAGCAGCGTAATTAGTAAAAAAGCTATTATATGTTACACGGCAGCAATTCATTAATCCGACACTTAATATTTTTGTCAACGATATTAATTGCAAATACCTCACGCACTCGTATTATTATAAATTAAATGGTATTCTATTTTTACCATCCGTATATTTTAATCCAAATGATAATCGCACTTAATATGCTAATATGTACAATATAAGCTCCCATTCATGTAAAATATAGTTAGCAATAAAAGATATAACAGCAAATCGTTTATGCTGAAAGTAGAATATCATTTTGTGGTATTGTCATCAAAAAACTAACTAATGTATGCTACCAAAAATTCATTTAAACAATTTAGCTGTCTTCTAAGAGCTTTCATATTTAATTTCGTTTCAAATCAACCTTATATTATAAATTTTGTTTATTTATGGCGTACAAATGTTTATAGAGATAAATTCAAAGCTTTATGCTGCCACAGATTTTCTGGCATAGAAACAAAATTAATGCACTTATTTTGCTCATGAATCAAAAGAATAACAAGCATAACCGCAAAACAAGACTTTCTCTAAATAAAAATGTCAAAATTTAATTTAACTGAGCTATGGATTAACGCAATATAGGAGAGAGCAACGTTTCGCATTTGAATGTTTATACTTGTATAAATGGAAAATATGTAAATTGCTGTTGGTTTGCAATTTATTATATGAAAGGCATTAAATGTTATGATTTCTAATAAATGTGTAATAAAATTTATTATCAACAATGTAATTTTTAAATTGTTATTAGAGTGAACTTGAAAACTTTGATTATTTAAACAATTGGTGGACACTAAAAATAAATAGAATAAACCCATTTAAAATTAAACGAACATTGGTTGCGCGGGCATTGATAACAATAATTTTAATCAAGTTTGCGATCATGATGTAAACACCTGACATATTATGTACATTTGTCAGTTTAAACTAAGAATTGCACACACTGGCCAGAATATGCTGAGGAAAGGGCTGAAACCCGGGCAGGTCTGCTTCGGAATCCGGTGCTCCAACAATTGAGTGATAAAAAGTTAATTTCAATCAAGATTACGGTCTTGATATAAACATCTGACTCATTATGTATAATTATTTGTCAGTATAGACCAAGCATTGCATAGTGTAGAAAAGGAAATTCATCTAGTAGACCGGTTTGGTCTTAACTGGGAACTCATCACGTAGTGTCAAAAATTTTCCGCGAACAGTGCTCGAAACGGAGAACTTCTGATTCTGAATCTGCGACTATAACCATTGAGCCACTCTGTCGCGCGCTAAAGATAATTATGAATTATAAACTACCTCATGCTTTTTGTTAGCCTTTGCTTCATATTGTGCGCATATGGCATATTTTTAAACTTGTCTAATAAGTAAATGACTGGAATTTCTGTACATCTCCTATAATTATTGCCAAATGAACTACCCTAAATGTGCGACGCATTTGATGGAATTTATTTATTTTAATATCATCAATGTTTTCAAATTTGTTGAATTGATCTGGCGCCTAAAATTTTATTTAAATCAAGTTAGCTAGCTGGACATGAATACCAGTCCTCTCTTAATTAACCAGTCAAACATCAAGCTTGCAAACTTGATTTAACTAATTGTTTTTATCACCCGCGCAACCAATGCTTGTTTAATTGTATAACGCATAAAAAACGATTACATATTTTTAAATAGCTGACAAACTTTAAAAAAAATTTCAATGAATTATCTGTTCGCGAAAGAATAAAAATTTTGCAGCAGTCATCTCCGGGAAGTACAATAAAAACAAGAATATAAAGGTTGACAGCCGCATATCTGAACTTATATATTCATTTCTGTGATTCTCGTTAGTCAGTTTGCTGTCGTAACCTGTTGTCGATCATTGATTGTCGAAATAAGAATGCATTTATGATTGTGATTTACCAATAGTATCATTGGGATCATGATCATATATACGCGAGTCGATTTTCCGATATTCACTATTAATTAAACAGTAAACTATACAAAATATTGTATGTCGCTTTGAATGCTTGTCTCATTCTCTAAGCCTGAATTTACATTCAGGTTGGAAGCTTGATTAATTTAATATGCTAAATAGATTTTTGCGATGTAAATTTTACTCAACCACTTAATATATGCTTCACGAATTTTACATCCGTAGTGTTTATTTAAGCTAAATTTTCATTATATTCCATACGTACGTTAAACCGAAGTATTAATACTTGTGAGCCAGCATTGTTTGGCTGGTTTGAATTAAAGAGTCAGCACTTGGAATTCCAGTAACTCTAGCACTGACAATGATGCCCGCCTCTCCCGAATTATTACACATTAGAGCCGCTCTAATAATACTACAAATGATTTTGCTTAATGAAATCACTTAATGCAATTTTAAAGTAGATCCGTTTTATTGAACTCAAGTGCTTTTTCATATTTCTTTTAATTTGACCAAAGCAGCAGATTGAAAACGAAACATTAATTTATACGGAAACAATATGCAATCCCAATCAGCACATATGACTTCCCCAAACGGAATGATGTTTGTTGTATTATTTAGATCACCGTTGGATAGTTAACACTTTAGTTAGAAGAAATTTAATATCATTTTCACATGAAGTAAAGGCTAGCCAGAAACCTAAGTGGACTTGGAACTAGGCGAATTATGCAGCACGTATGAGGCAGTGCATATAATCCGAGAATGAGATGCAAATTTTCACATGGTTGAGTCAATTCCCCGGCAAATTCTGGAAATCACTGTCAAAGTTTACAAATATGAAAATAGATTTGCTAATTTAAACAATATTTTAACTTGCAAAATATTTTCACAATAGTCATGCCATTAGATTTAAAATAAACAAAACTTTCCCAAATGACATGGTATATATTGCTGCATTATGAAACGGATTAGAACTTCAGGTCTTAAAACATTACAAATCGGTTCCACCTGTAGAAAAAAATTAACCAGAAACAGAAATTTGTATATGACTGGAAATGGTTTGTTACATGCGGCACTAGTAGCGCATTGGATTGTATCTCACATCCCGAAGCTTGTAGGCCCCACCTGAAGTGCCGTGGCATCATCATCATCAACATGCACAACAATAAAAAAGCCACCTATCAAAATAACGAAAAACAAAAAAAGATTAAATATGACAAAAATAATAATTTCAGCACACATATTAGAGTTTAAATTTTTAAAAGATTCAAAATCTTTTCAATTTGAAGCACAGGAAAACCAGAAACATAAGTTTTTATATGAGTACAAACTGCGTGTAGCATGCGATAAAGGTGACACGAGAGTGTGTCTGAGACATCAAAGTTAATAGGCCCAGTTTGAATAATGCCCGCAACAAATCCCGTAGAGTCCTTATAGAATTTTCAATAATGACTAAACTGGCCTACGTAAAAAATGTAACGTCTAATTTATACTACAAAATCTATTATAAAAACATTTCTGCCATTAAACTAAAAATCACCAAACAATCAAGTTTAATGATGTATTTTGCGTAATGACAGATCAAAGGTATCTATCTATATCTTCAGCTCTAAAGGAATTCCAAATCAGTTCCAGACGAAGTAAAAGCTTGCCAGAAACGAAGATTGTATATGAATTTAATTTTTGGGAAAATACTGGAGAGTACTTGAAAAGTTCCCATTTAAGACAAAACTGTTCTACTGGATGAAATTTATATTCTACTTAATGCAATGTTTGGCGTATACTTTCACATTATGTATAATAAATATCCTGGCATTATTCTTCAATTAGATATTCATTTATTAAAGTACTGAATCATAAATAAACGAATTCACAGAGAAACGTTCAGTTGACTTATCCACGTTTCAGTCAAAATGATAAATGTCAACTGAATATGCAAATGATAGAGCTTGGAATTAAGGTTTTTCTCGCGAAGATATTATGCTGAAAGTAATGTGTTGAATTCTGTATGATTGATAAAGTGATTCAAACAAATGTCTACCATTTGATTGCCAAACTTATCCAGGTAGATGTCAGGAGAATAAATGACTTAATTTATTGAATTTCTTGCCTAATTTTATATTTCTAATTTACTATTACATTTTGTTTTCTATAAAAGTCATTTTATGCCCAGTTAATATACTGCTCATTTGAAAATTAACTTGCACATTATCCTCATATTCAATAGGAAGAATAAATGTTTTTAAATGGCCTTCGCTTTCATAATAACTAGTTTAAAAGACGTGTGGCATTTGTCATAACTAAGGAGAATCCCGTAAGGGCTTGTTCCTGTCCAAATCATATTTAAGGAATTTTCAACCGTAAACTTGATGACTATTAATGAAAAAATCTTTGATTAAAATGCGGAATTGACTTGGCTCTTATATATTTGGAAAACATTTCTCAAAGTTTCAAGACAGCATGGATTATTGCGCTTTGAGCGACGTGGGTAGATTTCTATTCGTGCTATAAACAATTGGTTTTTACTTAAATTCTGAAAACTTGATTTAGATGAAGACGTATTTAAACGAACAGGTTTAAAATTTCTCTTTTAGATTTTACATTTTGTCCATAGTTATGAAGCTGCAGTATTTCATTTATTTAAAGTTAAGAGCACAATTCTTGCGTTTAAAAATCTTCTCAATGCATTGAAACTTTATTCTATCGGTGTTCCTATAAATGCCTACATTAACATTCGTTTTTAAGTAGTCAAAATTTTGAATTATTTCATTCCACAAACTTATATGAAAATATTAAATCTCCACGATTTGCGTTCGCGGGTTGTCACTTTACGCTTTTTGAGTTTCGCTAAGATTCTGTCTTCTTATTGGTTGGGTGCGGATTCTTCACTTTCTTCCAAAGGCTTCAACATCCTTCATACTAATCACTGGAAATGAGTTATGGTCTAATCTTCGTAACTCATTTCCTGCGAATGAAAATCGCAAAGATTCAAATTTTGAAGCTCGCACTGCGCAACTATCCAAGAAAGCATACAAATTTATAACGGCCAAATAGTGCTTAATTTTATAAAGGAAATAATGAAGTTTCTTCATTTATTAATCACGTTTTTTGTGTTTAAAATGGCGAAACATTCATAGCGACGAATAGTGTTGAATCAGATTAGTAATTGCAGCTGCACGTGGAATGACTAGCATATATAGCTTTTCAGACATTTACTTTATAGAATAAGTTTTATAATTGGTGGTTTCCATCAAAAATTGTACCATATTTTTCGTAATTCCGCCAATGAAACCGGATGAACATTCATGACAACTGTCCACACGTATTTAACATGAATTATTGTTCGTAACATGATAACAATCAATTAGTAATTTATCTCATGTCCACAATTTTGATGTGTACAAGTATAATCACTATCCGCGCTCTTGTTAATTATGAATTTAAAATAAATTAATATTGAAAATGTCGATTAACTCTGTGGAGGGTAATTATATGAGCTAATTGTCATTTTTCTGATGTTCATTCTCTCAGAATCTTGATGCTTATTATTTTAACTCAAGTTATATTTGTCCATTAAATTTTGAATTATCCACTATTCAGATTCCATAGTTCTATTGCAATTTTATTTCCCTACATTTTCTTGAGTGTCATCAAATAAGCTTTCAATTGTATTTAACTAAATATTTAAAAAATCTGTACAGCATAGTTGTGTCTGTCTGCTTAATTTTCCCTACAATAGTTTTGAGTAATGTTGTTTTAAAACTTAAGATGCGATGCATGAAGTAATTTGGTAAGAGTGCTCAATTAAAATGTTATTCGAGCGATTATAAAATTGAAGCAGTGTTAATGATTACAGAATTAACATTCTATTAATTTTTTCAATGAATCTCTGAATGATAATTTCTGCTTTCTAAAAAATAACAGTGAAAATCACATCACCTTTCGTCAAGCTATTGAGAACACACCAAAATCTGCACAAATAATAATTTCGCAACCGATGAGGTTTACAGCTTTATGAACTGACATGATAACGTTAAGTTGCTTCATAATGTATATTACAGAAGATAGATTTTAAGAAATAGAAAAAAAATTTTTTTTCATTTTTTGATCACTCGAAATGTCTGCCAAGTTTGCTATTGTATTTTGAACAAACGGAATAGAAATGCTTGATACGCAGAAGTTTGTAAAGTAATATCCTTCCCCTTCTAGGGATACATCTCAAAGATATCATGACACAGGCACAGGAAAAACAAACTTTGTGCATTTTTATTAACGAACCATTCGTAAAAAACTTAAAAGCATAATTAGTACTTTACATCTCATACTTCTGATTTAATAACAAAAATGATAAGGTTTTGGAGAGGAATGCTACTACATTTCATAAATAATGAGAATCTATGCTGTTAATGCTTAATTTAATTTTCAGTTTCGTTGGCCGATTCGTTAAGAACTTGGAGAAGATTGCGCTGTCATCTTAGGAAATGCATAAAATGAGCTCTAATAATAGAGATAAAAATTTAAAAAAAGCATAAAAGTGCATTACTTAAAAAATCTCCTGGCAAATGAGTTTAAACCGGATGCCTATAACACGGATCAACAACAAGCCGAGGTCTTATTCCATTAAAATTCTTAGATGAAATAGGATTTCTTCGAGTTCTGCAAACAATACAGATTCCATTATTATATCAGGACAAGGTTTATTCGTATTTATTTGGAAATATTTCGTGAAAATGTGAAACAGTAATGAAAAACGCAAATAGTTCTTTACAAAATGATTCCAAACAACACAAAACGCGTTTTTTAGCTTATTGTAATTTCATTCGCTAAATTAACTTTCATAACGCCTAAAAGTGAACCTGCCTTGATTTTCAATATTTTACCAAAAGTTTCTTGTGTAAAATCTATATTTAAAAAAAATTAATTTTGGTCAAGTATTAATATTCTTAGCTTTAATTCTAAATCTGCTTCTCCATCTTATTTTTTGTTTAATTAACGTATGTTTCCATGTGAAATGGGCTTTTACGGCATTGATTTGAATATGATTGACATATAGTGGTAAAAATTTTCAATCAAAATTGTAGGCAGAGCTAATTTTACGCGATGTGGTTATTTTTCATGAATCTAAATTTCGTTTGACTGAACGGAAATGTGATCTCAAAACCATTTCAGAAACAGTTCCATTGCACATTCAAACGAAGCAAAAGCAGACTTGAAAGAATATGCTAACAACGTCCAAATTATTAATTTCGTAAAAATTTTAGTCAATTTAAATTTGAAATCAAACATTTTTAGAAAGCTTATTTAAATTTAATGAATAAATTATACATTTTGCATAAACCGGTATTATAAGTTTCCAGAATTCATCCGGCAAAATATTATTAGGTTCATATACCAGTAGATTGGGCGTCTAGTTATTTGAGATATAAATGAATAAAATTAAATGGAAATTATTTCGCTGCTGTTCACTTATAAAATTGAACGATTCGTGCCAAGTATATGCGTTAGAAACGTTTTTTCATAAATAAATTCAAACGAAGTTATCCTCAATTTTTATATATTCCCAAATATTAACGAGAATATTTTTATTTTTGATAGCCGAAGTGAAATGGCAGCTTTAATAAAGATAATTATGAATAAGCATACAAGTACACATAATTACATTTGAGCTTAACATAAAGGAAAATTTAAATTTAAAAAAATTGTTCTTGGATATAAGAAAATTTTTAAATTCTTTTTGAGACTCAAATATAGTACAATTGTATAAGGCAGATATCTTGAAATAATGATAGACAGTGAAAAGGAAAGCTAAATTGGCTTTTATTTAAATTTGTTTGAGAAGATATATCAATGTTACTACGTGAGCAAAAAGCAAGATTTTATTATTCGGAAATTAACGTAGGCATTTCATCTTCATAAATTGGTAAATGCGAAGTAGACAAAAAAATCTAATAATAATGTGGTCAAATTTACAATTGATAAACAAATGTGAAAAAAGAAAAACGATATTTAAAAAGGGAAGAACTATAAATTAAAACAAAATTCTTTGCTGTGAAACTGTTTAAGCTATTGATTATCACGTAGAACTCACCTGCTGATATCAGGTTTGAAACTTCCCAGCGTAATTTATTTAACCAGGATTATCTGTAACGATCTTAGGACAACGGCCAGAAACTATAAAATATGATACGAAATACATATGCACCCTTAGATGAAAATATGGTAGAAGCTCAGTAACATATTATCATAAAAAATATATTTTAAATATCTTGTCAGAATAGAGAAAATCCTCACTATCACTGAAACAACGAATACCTTGACGCTAAATACATTCATATTAAGGGAGTTGCAACGATTATTTAAATCAGGGTCGCAATCTAAATATAAATACCAATTCCATTATACACATATATTTGGCAGAATAAACAATGTATTGTAACATGTAGAAAAGACAATTCATCCAGTTCGTACTTATTGGGAACTCATCACATACTGTCTAGAATTTGCCGCAGACAAGGCTCAAACCTGGGCACCTCTGTTTCGGAATCTGTTGCACTAACATCTGACACACCCTGTCAGTGTTATCACCATCCGCTCAAACAAATTTCATTTAATGAGAATGAAACATTGTTTTTTGACTATTTAAAAGTTGTATAAACTTGCTTCTCCATTCCAATAGTTACTTAAATTACAGATCAATCTTTCAAACTGCCAACTGGAGTTTAAAAGCAAGGTTCAATTAATTTTAGATATCGGCCAATTTTAGACATTCACTAATAATAATATATTAAATCCAATGACGGAAAAATGGCTTTCATACCAAAATTTTGTGTATAATCTAGGCATTTCTGAATACTGATAAAGTTAAATAAATATTGATTACGCGGGTGATGACAAAATTTTAAAATCAAGTTTGCGAGCTTGAAGTAAAAAAATTCCATTGCATTTGACAAATCATCAAACAACATAGCAAAACTACCGTCAGTCACACGTATTGACGCGTTTCGACCTTTCATGTTCATCATCAGAGTACGACGGTGAACTGTCTAGCGTGATCAAACCGCAATGCTTGTATATATAAAATGCAAACTTGAATATGTGGCTCTGACTTCTATTATTCTCGTGTACATTGTATTTGACTGGAAATTTCGGCTGCAAAATTTATATGCAGGCACAAACATTATCGTTTTTGCAGCATTCATATAGTATAATATAATATAATATAATATTATATAATATAATATAATATAATATAATATTATATAATACAATATAATATAATATATAATATAATATAATATAATATAATATAATATAATATAATATAATATAATATAATATAATATAATATAATATAATATAATATAATATAATATAATATAATATAATATAATATAATATAATATAATATAATATAATATAATATAATATAATATAATATAATATAATATAATATAATATAATATAATATAATATAATATAATATAATATAATATAATATAATATAATATAATATAATATAATATAATATAATATAATATAATATAATATAATATAATATAATATAATATAATATAATATAATATAATATAATATAATATAATATAATATAATATAATATAATATAATATAATATAATATAATATAATATAATATAATATAATATAATATAATATAATATAATATAATATAATATAATATAATATAATATAATATAATATAATATAATATAATATAATATAATATAATATAATATAATATAATATAATATAATATAATATAATATAATATAATATAATATAATATAATATAATATAATATAATATAATATAATATAATATAATATAATATAATATAATATAATATAATATAATATAATATAATATAATATAATATAATATAATATAATATAATATAATATAATATAATATAATATAATATAATATAATATAATATAATATAATATAATATAATATAATATAATATAATATAATATAGTATAATATAATATAATATAATATAATATAATATAATATAATATAAATAATATAATATAATATAATATAATATAAACAATCGTTGATTGTGGGAGGTGGTAAAAATTCATTAAATCAAGTTTGCCAGCTTAAAGTAAACACCAATCCCGCTGTAGTCAATCAGTCGTCGAACCACATAGAAAAACTACTTTCAGTCTCACAAACTGAAGCTTTTCGACCTTCCGTGATCATCGTCAGATTACGACGGCAAACTGACATGCGAGTATCAAACCACAATGCATCTATAATGAAAGCAAAATCGTGCGGCGAAAACTGCAAAATCTTTAAAGTTGTTGACTGCATAGAAATTGTATGTATGTGGGACTACTAGAGGTGAGTTCCGCATATTCAAATTTGTTTTCCATATAAATACATTGCCGTTTGACCTTCGCTATTACGTTTGTCGTCATTCTCTGATAATTATCATGGAATGTAGAAACACACCAGTTCGTGTGACTGACGGAGGTTTTGCCATTTTACGTAGGCTAATTAAAAAAAATGGGATTGGTTTTGACTTGAAGCTCGCAAACTTGATTTCGAAGAATTTCTGATGTAGTTGTCAGACTCAAGTTTAAATTTATTGTATTGATTTTTTTCATTTATGTGTGTAAAAATAAATGTACAATAAAATGTTTGTGGGTCTTATACTGCTGGTTTTGTTCGTAGGCTATCGAAATTATATGTAATTGCGTACTAAAACACAAAGTAAAATAAATTTAAAATATGCCTATATTGAAGTTAGAGGTTTTGTCTCTTTAAGTTCAGCATTTTTCGACTAAGCATAAATGTTTTCCTATAACATAAGTATTTGCTATAAGTGATTTGAAAAAAGTGCATGCAACAGCTTGCCCAAGAAGATTAAATTGCTTTTACGCGTCTTCAGCTTAAACATTTTAGTTTAATTTTTTTTAAAAACTTTTATACTATTATTGCACTGCATATATATAACTTAATCGAGATAGCATGATAGACTTTACAGTTAGCTTAATTATTTAAAGTATCCAAGAGTAAATTCTTTGTTATTCTATAAGAAAATTATTTTTAACAGTTTCAACTTTGTTAGCCAATCTTCACAGCGCACACTTTAAAAGTGATGAATGAAAGTTCTATATAATAATGTTCTTAGTACATCTGAATAGTGGTGGTTATAGATATTTACATGCTTTTTATTTATATCATTAAACGAACATTGGTTGCGCGGGCGGTGATAACATTAACTATAATCAAGGTTGCGAACTTAATATAAACATCTGACCGTTTAAGTACTTACGTTTTTGTCAATAAAAACTAAGAACTGTATAGTGCAGAAAAGGCAATTAATCTAGTAGACCGGTTTCGTCTTTATTGGGAACTCATCATGTACTGGCCAGAATTTTCCGCGGACAGGGCTCGAACCCGGACACGTCTGCTTCGGAATCTGGTGCTGTAACTACTGAGCCAAACTACCGCACACTACACACAATTTTCAGTCAAATACTAATTAATGTACCTCGGTTTGTTTTCCCCCTTTTATGTGGAGATCATTGGCATCCATTTAGACCCAAAGTTCCAACAAACCATCCGCAATCTTTAATTACTGATCAGACACCAAGCTAGATTGGGACGTGGTAATTAAACTAACATAAGTTTATTATAATCAAGGTTGCGACCTTAAAAGAAAAATAATTAACCGAGTTACATTAGTTAATATATGACTGAAAATTGTGTGTAGTGTGCAGCAGGGTGGCTCAGTGGTTAGATTACGAGATTTCAAAGCAGAAGTGCCCAGGTTCGAGCCCTGCCGCGGCAAATTATGGCCAGTACATTATGAGTTCCCAATAAGGGCGAAACGGTCTACTGGATGAATTTCCTTTTCTACACTATACAATTCTTAGTTTATACTAACAAAAATGTAAATGCATAAACGGATAGGTTTGTTAATCAAGTTCGCAACTTAGATTACAGTAAATGCTTTTTATTTATTCTTTGATATATAGCTCTATGCATATATTTAAGTTTTAACGACTTAAAATTACTCATTTTAGTTTGTTGCCACATTTTGCATGCCGTAAGTCATGCCTCTCCAAAGAATATTGTTCTCATAAACGTGTAAGTCTTTTTGAATAAATATATAATTATTTGTTAATATGGGAATGAAACGATATGTGTCTGTGTGAAAATTATGACGCTTGGCCTTAATTCAAAACATAAGAAGTTCAGTCTATCTAGATGATATTATGTTGGCTCGGATCCATGAATTCATAAACTCTGAGCCCAATTTCTTTTTTCTTACATATAACTTTAAAAATGTGGATAAATTTCACATTTTGGGTTCAAAAAAGCTTAAATTTTTCATTTCATTTTATTTATGTTGGCAAAATTTTGATACTCAGCTAAATGAGAAATATCAACGTATTTAATTTTAATTCCAACTATTCTGCTCAGCAAATTAAAACGATTACATATTTATCACATACTCAAACGCGATTTATTTTAGAACATTTTTAACAAGTTACGACGACTTGTGGCCAATGAATTTTATGCGGTAATTTTACCCAAATAGGATATAAATGTGTATTGGGTTCTTTTGCATTTTTAAGTGTCCATTCTACATATAGTCGATTTGATTTAAATTAATCCATTAGTAACATATCCGTTTTGTAAAACATTTTTGCGAAACCAATTGCGGAATATATATTATATATATATATATATATATATATATATATATATATATATATATATATATATATATATATATATATATATATAAATTTTATATATATATATATATATATATAATTAGGAATAAAGAACACATTAATAACAGAGTGGATAAAGGCCATTTATTTCGTGAATACTAATCATCTCTTATAAAATCATACTTATTTATACATTTTGGTTTTTCAATTGATTATGCTAGTGGTAACAAATCTGACTCGTTTTTACTTCTGTTTCTTGTTTTGGCTAGTTGGTGAGTGTGTATGCGTTTGTGTTTGTGTGTATGCGTGTTTGCATGTAAAGGTCATTCTCGCAGTATTGCGAAGTGATGTCTGAGATCTGGTCATTATTGTTTTGATGGCTTGGGAATTAACCATTTGTGCGCATTGTTCACTGTTACATGTACGAGTGCTATTTTTCCCAGTGTAGTTGATCGTTTCAACTTGTTGCGCATATATATATATACATATATATATATATATATATATATATATATATATATATATATATATATATATATATATATGAGAAAAAAGAACGATTAACTATGAAATAACAATTATTAATAAATATTATTTCGGTCAATATCTATAGCTATTATTCTTCAGTCGTTAATGATATATTCGCTCATTCAATCATTACTGTACATTTGTCACAACCAATCCAATCTTAGCTGTCTTTCTTGATATTACGCAATGTACACTTCTTCATATTCGTAGAGCCGTAAGATGTGTCAGCTGCTCTCATTTGAATGTATTCGCAATACAGTGGAGATGAACCCTACACTCACACAATCACAGTCACATACAAACACGCATATAAACTTATGTATTACGTGTTGTGCACCTAGTAACAGATTAGTTCAATTATGACCAGAAGGATAAGCCAAAGACAGCATGAACGAGAAGTATAATCCGTGCACATTCGTTTCGGGCTTACTAGCGACTCATCAGTAGGAGCCTGTATTACGTCCTTTGCCCACTATATATGTGGGTGAGGAATGTGGGAAAATAGGACGGTACACCACATTCCTCATCAAAATATATACTAGGTAGAGGACGTAATACCGGCTTCTACAGGTGAGTCGCCAGTAAGCACGAAACGAATGAGAACTGATTATACTTCCCGTTCATGCTGTCTTTAGCTTATCATTCTGGTCATAATTGAACTAATCTGTAACTAAATGCACAACACCTAATATATAATTGCATATATATTAGTTCTCCGCCAAAAAGGTATCTAACGCATATGCGCTTACAAATCAGCATAAGCAAGAAATAGAAGTAAAACGGAAAATAAGACTGATTGCCACCCACATAATCAAATGAAAACCCAGGACAATTAAATCAAGTTTGCGAGTTTCAAGTTAGCATTAATCTCATTGTATTTGTCCAGTCGTCGAAAAGCATAGCAAAACTACCGTCAGTCAGACCCTGGATGTATATAAATGAAAGCATGTAACGTATACATTAGTATTTTAGAAATAAATGGCTCTTGACTTACATGCCAAATATGTCGCCCTGACTTTTTAAATGTACGTTACAAATTTGGCTTTCTGGTGTTATGGTTAAAGTTTTAGAACATTGTGGCAGGATGGATTAGCACAAATTTTCAGTTCGACCTAAACATTGTCTAGGAATGTACATGTAATTTATTCGAGCATTTGTGGCTTATTAACTTATTGGCTATAACTAAGTATTGTAGAGTGTTTTTATCAGATGTGTAGTACAAAACCATGTAAATGAATGTATGAAATAGCATGCATACGCAGACAAAAAAACATAATTCAGCCATACGGTGATCTCCAGGATTCACTAGGCCACTTGTCTGGAACCTGATGTCACTAGATTCGAGCGTATTTGTCCACGATGAGTATTGGCACGGTGCAGTCTGATCAAATAACCAATGTGGCAAAAAATATTATAACAATGATTTTAAAGTATTTCAGGAAGCAACTACGAACAGAACCATAAGGTGGTGTATAATTGAAAAACAAATTTTACAATGCCCGATTAAGGTGGTGTAGGAGAGGAGTTGCGAAATGCTACGCCATATGCCTCGTAGTTAAATTCCCGGACAATTCTAGTAAATACTTTAAGGAGCTTGAAATTGAGGATAAAATTCTAACTCACTAAATGAATTTTTTATTACATACAATATTCAGTTTATGTAAAATATGTACATTATTGAATCTGGCATTATTATTAATTTCAGTTTTGTCTCCACAGATGTTAAGTTATCATGTTTAAAATGAAAGCCGATGGGTGTTCTGTTTGAATAGTATGTCGGAAGCCATATAAATAAGCATCGACCAAATTGGAAGACAATTTAACAAATATTTAGTCATTAAAAGCAATCCGCGGCTTCGGTTAAGTACAGAATTAATTTCAAGTCTCTCAAACCATTGCCCCTGTTTAAGACACGCCCACAGCAATTTCTATTAAATCTTGATGAATTGGCCACTAACAACCAAATCAGTAATGTTGATTAATTTAATTTGCTATTTTAGGCACGGTTTAGTTTATATTGACAAGAAATATTTTATTTACTCAAATGTTATAATAAGATTAAATATCAATTGGCTTGATGGCACGGTGTTTATTTTATGTTGAGGGGGCAAGTTGCTAATGGAAACTTTTGGAGGAAACAAATTCCAAGAAACAGCATTGAAATATTTCGCATAATGTCAAACAAGGCGCATATTTTTGGTGAAGGGAATCAAAGGAATCAAATTCACCTTAGTTTAATTGCTGGCCACGGTGATTCAACCAAATACTTGATAATGACACATTTTTGACAAAATTGGTCCATTTTATGAAATTTATTTGCAACCTGATTCAATTCATAGTTTGTTCCGAAATCCTGTACATAATAAAATCATTTACTTAAAATTTAATTCAATTTAAATTTTCAAGATGGCGCGGTATTTGGCATATAGAGATGACTGGTTTGATTTTAGGTCGAAAGCCAAAATTAGTAAGACTCCCTCGAAGAAATTTCTGACCAAATATATGAGGCTATATATAATTTATAATTGCAACCAATTCACCACTTTTGTGGTATGGTAGAAGAGTTGAAAATCGCTGAACATCATGCCTCCTGTTTCACGTCTCAGACACGACATTTCTGGCGACTGCCTAGTAAGGGAGAAAAGTTCTAGCTGGTGACTTAAAATTTCCGATCTTAGGCAATGTTTATTTTACACCCAAGTATTTAATCATGTCCAGATTTTTAAATATTATTTCATAATTGTTCACCAGATGGCATGGTGGTTGCAATATAAGGAAACATAATAGTAGGCCAGTTCGAAATTTAACGTAGAGGCGATAAAAATTATGATCGACCAAAGAAATGTCAATCAAAAAAGCAATATTTGGTATATATTAGATGAATGAATGTGATGCACGATTTCGGTGGTTTAAGCGTAAATGTGCAACAGTCGGAAACAAATATATATTGCGGCTTAAACCATGACAGCGTAAATTCTCTCAATTTCTTGATAAATATCAAATAAATACGAGTACGGTTATTCCATTAAATGATATGTGTCACATTTAATTATTACCAACAAAAAATCTATATAAAATTGCAATCAATTAACGAATTGACTTTGCCGTCAAATTGCGAGTAGGAATGGAATGTTTGAAACGTTACATAGACAGCGATATTGGTTAGGATTCAAAGTTAGGACCACCTAACTTAAAAATAATTTGTTTTAGAAATGATAATTGCCTGCAATGATAGGCTATACATCTAAAGGAATCATTTAGAAAATTTTGTATCAAATGCATCCTGTTTTACTTACTATTTGCTGCAATTTTGACAACTAATTAACAGCACCATGAAGATGTAACCGATCTATTTAATGATTCACATTTTTAGTGTCTTGCAATATATACTGTTTATCAAAATATATATATATATATATATATATATATATATATATATATATAAATTTAGCGTTACAATTTTCACCATTTTTTAAAATAAGAGAAAAATGAACCATAATCCATGGAATAACATTTATTAATAAATCATAATTCATCCAGTATTTACAGCCTTTTTGTTGTGGATTCGTTAATATTTTCGGTCATATAATTCCAACTATATATTTGCCGTAACCAATCCTCACCTCCAAAGGAAGCATTTGACATTAATTTCTGAGGTGTTTTGTTTTAATCCAAACTGATATCGATATATCGGTCCAACATACTGACGCTTTTCCACCTTCAACAATCATCATGATAAGAAAACGACTGAAAATGGACTAACTATATTCCTCGGTCAACTCACATATAATGTATGAAAATCAGATCGCCTCTCGCCTATGGATTATCGATACGCACCAGAACTTGTCATTGACAGTAATTTTGCTATGCTATACTACTGGGTGGATTTAACGGGATTTGTTTTCATTAGATTAATTGTTTTTCTCGCTAGCGCTATTAATGATTGGTTAATAAGAGTTTCTTTAATGAGAAAGACCTCATAAAAACAATGCATTTCTATTCAATCATATCTAAAAAACATAGTAAAAAAGATTATCAACAAATATTTATAATACAATATATTAACTTTAGGCAAATTTATGCGTTACTAGTGTTAATTGATAAATAGCTTTTAGGTATAAATGGCACATTGATCGCCAAAAAAACCCGATAAAATAACTTAGTTAGTCAGAAAAATAAACAACATTATATTTTATTCAATAACGATCAGATAACTGTAGCATTGAGATAAAGTACATGGGATAATTGCTGATGAAGATAACACAAAAAAAGAAAGATTTACTCTCTTATTATTTCAGTTTCGGGATTTTACGGCAGGAACATCAGAACTAGATTTCGCTTTGTTATATTTTTTCCTTAGATTCATGTATGCTCCAGACCACTGATTAAAACAAAAGATATTGATGTACCGGCAAAGTCTGTGAAACTATAAGTTTCAAATAAAGAGCTAGTTACTACCTTAATTTAAATGTTGCAAATAATTTATGATTTTATTCCATGCGGGTGTCCCGTATTTAATTATAAAGAGAATACTAATGAAGTTCATTTTAATTCTATCTTTGTCGATAGAATTTTTCCCGTTTTTAGAATAAATCATAATCCTTTTGTGTATTTCAGTTAGTTATTGAAACTGTGGTTAGGTCATACACTCAGTTGTAAGAGCACCGGTTTCCGTAGCAACATTGCTCAGGTTCAAGCCATGTCCGCGGCAAATTCTGTATATAACGTGATGAGTTCCTAGTAAAGACGAAGACTGTCTACTGGTTGAGTTTACTTTACTGCTGCATACGATATTCAGTTTATACTGACAAATATATGCACAAAATGAGTCCGGTAATTATATTAAGATCGCAACCTTGATTAAAACAATAGTTATCACAACCACATAACCTATGTTGGTTTAAAAATGTGACCTATCAGATAAAGTAAATCAATAAACATTAGCGCATGTGATCGCCGAAAACCAAAAGGCAGGTGAAACCGCAATCCATCGATAGAATTCTAGCTAAATGCCTCGTATAACATAGTTATACGAAGAGAATTGCCTGTTCCTGCACACAGACAACTTAATACACGTTCATATGTCAAAAACCTAATCAATTACAAAGCAATCGCATGAAAGGCACCAAAATATAAATTATACTTCTATTGAGATTTTTATACTGAAATGAATTGAATGAAATCATCTGATTTATCTGTGTTGTTAGATATACATAAAATTAGACAATCCATTTATACTAATTCAAACTTACTCAACATTTTTCAACGAAAATTTACGAAAATCACAATTATATATACAGTGTAGATTAAAAAATGATAATAGGAAGTATATGTAATTCATCAAGTCGACCGATATCTTCCTTATTGGGCACTCATAAAAAAATTTGCAAATTTACCACGATCTGGACTCGAACTGAAGCACATTGCTACGGAATCTCCTCTTACACTGCTCTACCAAAGCTGCACACAAATTGCCATCTTTATTAAAATACTAACTAATATGTGTAATTAAGTTCTTTCCTCTGAATGAGCCTATTTTTCATTTCTTTTGACATAATCATTCAAACAGCCGCTCCGGATGTGTCACTATAGAACAGACACTATGCTACCTAGGGAAATGATATTTAACAGAAGCTTTCAAGACTGTATTTAAATATACCTATTTTGCATGTATACATAAAACAATTCCTACGCTAGAAAAAGAAATTCTTCATGTAGACTGCTATTGTCCTCAATTGGCAAACACGAAATTCCTGGCAGAATTGCCGCGGCCAGGGCATATATTATATATATATATATATATATATATATATATATCTTCAACTAAGTTAAGTATTGCATATATTGGTAGCCATTCATTTAAAATAAACTAGCCAGTTAGACTACTCTTTGTCATAGATTAAATTATTCATCTTTAAATCTACACCTCTGGCATGAAAGGAATCATGTCAGTTGTCTGACTGAAAAAATAAATCTCCGTATTAAATAATGTGTATTGATCTCGTGGCGTAGGATATCCATTGCTTCCTCTGAGCACGAAGGTATTGGGATTGATTCTTCTTCGCAATAGTACTGTTTAATTTTGAACAATAACATGATAAAGAATACGGATTGCATTTGTTCTTTAATTTAATTTTCAGTCTGGCATACCAATACACACACAAATATATATATATATATATATATATATATATATATATATATATATATATGAATTAAGTGCAACAAATATACTCAATTATTAACAGGACCTGTTAAAACAGATGAGTTACAGCTGTTGAGATTTAAAAATATAGAGATAGCCGTCGTCGCACTATCAGCGTAGACAAAGAAAATTTCACTTTTTTGCAAATTGAACATTTGTTAACATACGGCCATCAAAATTGACACAATCTTGTAACAAAAACGCAGATAAAGCAAACAAATGTCTACAGGAATGCAACAAAAAAATGCTTCGTTTAGATAAACCAATGGAGAACATATGGCAAAAGATTTATGTTTGGGCGAAAACTTTTACAAAGGAAGCACAGAACATGGTGTTCCAAGTTGCGCTTATTAGAGTCATGTGCAGTAAGTTATCAAGTTGAAGCAACTTATAAGTTTTTGCGTCATCCTCCTATTTCACATTGTCATCTACATTTCAATCACTCAGGTGTATGCACACAAGTTCTGTCGGAAACTTGTCAACGTGTGCCATCTATAGATACTTTTTCTGGTTCTTAATTTTAAGCCCATCTGTACCACAGTAGTAATATAAGTTATATTCAAGGGTTTAATTATTACATATAAAAATGAATGTTTTTACAATTTTCTACGATATAAAAATATTTTGTGGTTAATCTTCTGCATGATTAAAATTTAAGTTTAAGTAAACTGCTGATTTACTTTTATTGGATAGATCTTCACCCAGCCCTCTGTGCTCAAACACAAGTAAAATAAAGAAGTGACAAACAGTTTATTAAAAACTTTTGTCATTCAATTGTTGGAAGACAAAATAAACATAAATATGGGAAGCTAAATAAGTAATATCATTTTGCGAATAATTAGACAACAGATTGCTTTGTGATTACTCTTAAGTGTTATATATATATATATATATATATATATATATATATATATATATATATATATATATATATTCGTTGTACCCTTCCTGTGTTAAAACAAAAAGAAATTTTATCAGATATAAAAAAAATTTCTTTCGCATTGTCTTCTCAAATATCTACTAATGATATATCTTTATATATAAATTGAAAAGCAAAAAAAGATAGAAATATGTAAACATAGAGGGAGTGTGAAAGAACGGAAACTAATCAATTGCGTGCGTCACATCCAGTTCAAGCTCTATGCCAGAACATGCTTCTTCTGCAAGCATAATTCCGGCTGAAATTTGTTTATCCATAAGGCGGCGTATGTAGCTTGCTTCATTTTGTTATTGCATTTAGTAATTAATTACTTATTTAATTACTAAATGCAATAACGAACGGGAGCTAGCCACATACGAAACCTTATGGATAAACAAATTGCAGCCGGATTTATGCAAGCAGAAGAAGCACGCACAAGCATTGAGCTTGAACTGGATGTGACGCTCGCAATTTGATTCGTTTCCGTTTTTTCAAACTCCCTTTATGTTTACATATTTCTATCTTGTTTTGCTTTCCAATTTATATATAAAGTTATGTTCATTAGTAGATCCTTGAGGAGATAATGAGAAGGAAATGTTTCTTGTATCTGATAAAATTTCTTTTTGGTTTTGCACATAGGAAGGGTGCAATGAATATTATTAAAGCTTACATTTCAAAAGAATATATATATATATATATATATATATATATATATATATATATATATCCCTATTGTAATGTCCGCAGTGTGAATTATCAAATCAGACGTTTAAGCACATAATATTTGCATGACGAGTTCATAACCAAATTTAAATCCGGCTGGCGCTGTTTATGAAGAAAACATTGTAACACGCCATACCGTCATAAACTTAATCTCTCAGTTATTAACTTCTTTGGATAAAATCCGAGCACGTTGACGACCTGACTAATAAGAAATTAGAAACAAATTGCATATTCAATTGTTTAAAAAAATTTATTACCAAAATGATATGTATTCTGTGCCCTAATGTTTGCATTAATTCAAGATAACCTCATATTTTCTTTTTTGACAAATCTTCAAATATCCCAATATAAATCAATTTAGCAGCCCTATACTAAAAACAAAATATAACATTAATCGAGTTAAACTGTAATAATATATTTTCTCATGAAGGCATTACTAGAAGTTAAATGAAATCTCTTAATGCGAACGATTTCTAATTTTACAATTTAATTGATTATATCGAATATCTAATCGTTCGCACTGAGAGATTTCATTTAACTTCTAGTAATGCCTTCATGAGAAAATATGTTATTACAGTTTAACTCGATTAATGTTATATTTTGTTTTTAGAATAGGGCTGCTAAATTGATTTATATTGGGATATTTGAAGATTTGTCAAAAAAGAAAATATGAGGTTATCTTGAATTAATGCAAACATTAGGGCACAGAATACATATCATTTTGGTAATAAATTTTTTTTAAACAATTGAATATGCAATTTGTTTCTAATTTCTTATTAGTCATGTCGTCAACGTGCTAGGATGTTATCCAAAGAAGTTAATAACTGAGAGATTAAGTTTATGACGGTATGGCGTTTTGCAATGTTATCTTCATAAACAGCGCCAGCCGGATTTAAACTTGGTTTTGAACTCGTCATGCAAATATTATGTGCTTAAACATCTGATTTGATAATCCAAATCATTCATAGTCTACAAATTCTCATATATGTGCGGTAGCACATATATCGGACGTACGAAGAAGCAATTAATAAGCAGAATCCAGCAGCATTTGCCGCAGAAATTGATTAGCAAAGGCTTGCCACCGTCAGGAAAATCAGCTATTTCCGATCATATATTGGCAACGGGGCACCCTGTCAATTCGACCAATTTCACAATTTTACATAAAGCAAAATCCGAAAAATTATTATTTATCTACGAAGCACTTTACATAAAACAACAAGCACCTGACCTTAACATTCAAAAGTTTCATCAACATGATATCCTTATCGACTGGCCAAGAATAACAAAATTCAACAACAATCTACTAGTATCCAGCCAAGAACCATTAGGTCCTCTACTAGAATCAACAAACGTACAATAGGATTGGCAACAATGAGAAGTGGAAATACCAGAGGCGCATACGATGACAGAAGTCTCCAAACAATGTGAGCGTTTAACATTGCAATCAACATTAGCGTTGTTACCAAGCGAAAATAGCAATCTTGCGCAGCGGGGTAAAACGATCAACTATACTGGGAAAAATAGCACTTGTACATGTAACAGGGAACAATGTGCACAAATGGCTAACTCTCAAGATACCAAAACAATAATGACAAGATCTCAGACATCACTTCGCAATACTGCGAGAATGACCTTTACATACAAACACGCATACACAACACAAACACAAACGCATACACACTCACCAACTAGTCAAAACAAGAAACAACAGTAATAACGAGTCAGATTTGTTACCAATAGCATAATCAATTGAAAACCCAAAATGTATAAATATGTATGATTGTATAAGAGATGTTTAGTATTCACGAAATAAATGGCCTTTATCCACTTTGTTATTTATGTGTTGTTTTCCTAATTATAAGAATATATATATATATATATATATATATATATATATATATATATATATATATATATAACACTTAAGAGTAATCACAAAGCAATTTGTAGTCTAATTATTCGCAAAATGATATTACTTATATAGCTTCCCATATTTATGTTTATTTTGTCTTCCAACAATTGATTGACAAAAGTTTTTAATAAACTGTTTGTCACTTCTTAATTTTACTTGTGTTTGAGCACAGAGGGCTGGGTGAAGTTTCTATCCAATAAAAGTAAATCAGCAGTTTACTTAAACTTAAATTTTAATCATGCAGAAGAATAACCACAAAATATTTTTATATCGTAGAAAATTGTAAAAACATTCATTTTTATATGTAATAATTAAACCCTTGAATATAACTTATATTACTACTGTGGTACAGATGGGCTTAAAATTAAGAACCAGAAAAAGTATCTATAGATGGCACACGTTGACAAGTTTCCGACAGAACTTGTGTGCATACACCTGAGTGATTGAAATGTAGATGACAATGTGAAATAGGAGGATGACGCAAATATCCCAATATAAATCAATTTAGCAGCCCTATACTAAAAAAAAATATAACATTAATCGAGTTAAACTGTAATAATATATTTTCTCATGAAGGCATTACTAGAAGTTAAATGTATTCTCTCAATGCGAACGATTTGTAATTTTACAATTTAATTGATTATATCGAAGATCTAATCGTATCAATGCACATTTATTTTAAATATATAGGCAGAAGTATGTATTGAATAAGCAATAACAACAAAACATACTCAGAAAAATGAGAAAAATACTATTAAACATGTATATATATATATATATATATATATATATATATATATATATATATATATATATATATAAAATGTAAGAACAAAACAACGTACTCCATGGAATAACATTTATTAATAAATCTTATTTCTACCAGTATCTACAGCCATTGTTCTGGATTCGTTAGTATATTCGTTCATCCAATCCCACTGTACATGTGTTGTAACCAATCTCCTCTTCGTTATGCTAGCCTTTGCTTTGAGCAATTAAAACCACTGCTTTTGCGCAATTTATACTACTCCTTTTGCTTAACGTCATTTGGTGTGTCATCGCTTTCATTGTAATTGCGTCCGTAATTGATGTATGTGTCGTATTTTGCGAAGTGTTGGCTATTTTTAAAGGCATGTCGGTTATGTCTTTGTTCCAGTCCAATTTAATTTCTTTTTGAATTATTTTCTGCACGTTTAAGCAGGGCTTCAGCTTATTAATTGCAATAACTTCAAAAGCCAGAAGCATTTTCTCTGTTTTTGCCTTGTAGAGAACTGAAAAATTGTTACTACTAACAGCATGACCTGTGAGTAGTACATGATCGCAAATTGCTGATTTTTGTGCAGGAGCTGCACCCATTAAGTACATATATTTGTCAGTATAATATAAGAATTGTATAGTTTAATAAGGGCAATTCATTCAGTAGACCTGTTTCGTCCTTTCTGAGAACTCATCATGTACTGGCAAGAATTTGCTGCGAACTGGACAACCGTGCCTAGGTTCAAGCCTTGTCAGCGGCGAAAATATATCCGCGGCAAATTCTTGCCAGTGTGTGATGAGCACCCAATAAGGACGAAGCCGTTCAACTTGATCAATTGCCTTTATTACAGTATACATATCTTGTTTTATACCGAAAAATGTATTAACCTTAAAGGGTCAGGTGTTTATATAAATATCGCAACCTCGATTATAGTAATTGTTATCATCGCCCACGCAACCAGTGCAAGTTAAAAATTTTTTCTCATTGGTGAGCAATGAATTTTACTAAAGTCAAAACCTGATAACGAATACAAATTCCACGTTGCAAATCTGATTACATTAAACGTATTTTTAGTTCTATTATGTGGAAAATCATGTAAAATATTGCCCCTTGACTCTTAATTTAACCCATAAACATCAAAATAGTCGACATGAAGCTGATAATTTTTTCATTTTCCTCCATTTCGTCGTCCTCAACACCAGTGCAGATGCTGTCTTACACATCAACATAACAAATCTCAAATTATTAACTGAAGGAGACAAACTGACTCTGGATAAGCGTCCCTCGTGGTAAAAAATGCCTCTCCTTTGTATTCAGTTCAGTGCAGTGAGCAAAAAATTAACATAAACTGAATTGATGCCTAGAAATAATGACGTGTTGTTTCTGTTGACACAGTGTCCCAAAGTCAGGTAAAATCGCTTCAATGTTTGTTATATTGAATAATTTAGACACAAACATTAAGGTCGTTTACAGTTCAAATAAAAAGGTGTACGACAAGGCAGGCTAGTTTTTACAGAGCCATATTAGTACGCACAACGTAACTGACAATTCATTAGAGTAGGCTTTAAAATTAAAGTCTTGAAGAAAGATAATAAAGTTTGATAAAATTCCTTTTCTTTACTCTATTATTTGAAATAAACTAACATCCGATATGAAACGTGCAACGTAATAACTTCGGAATGAATGTCGTAGGGTATTAAAATTCTATAATAAACAGGCAATACAAGAATTAAGGATGTGTCGAAACGTTCGGCTACTGGTAAGATTTCATGAACATCAATTTCCACGTTTTGATATTTAGTCAGGCCTTATAAATTTGCTAATAGGTAATTCCAGATAAGCTTAGCTGGTGATAAGCTAGAAGGCTTGTGATTATCAGACTAAACGTCTAATTTAATAATTATTATCAAGATTGCGATCTTTATATAAACACCTTATGCATTATTTAGATACATTTGTCAGTATAAACTAAATATTGTGTAGTGTACAAAATGCAATTCGTCCAGTAGTCAGGTTTCGATCTTATTGGGAACTCATTACGTGCTGTGCAGAATTAGCCGCGGACATGGCTATAACCTGTGCACGTTTGCTTCGGAGTCTGCTTCTCTAACCACTGAGCCACCCTGCCGCACAATACACTACACACAATGTTCAGTTATATACTAACCAATGCTTCTTAGTTAGATTTTCCTTTGTGTGGGGACCATATAGCATCCCTTTAGCCCTAAAGTTCCAACTAAGCATCCCAAATCTGTCGTTAGAGAACAGATACCACGTTTCATGGGGATGTGGTATTGAAATGAACATTTATATATTAAAACTCAATAGTCTGTCTAAGTCATTTAATTCTGATGTGTGACGTTAGAAAAAAGGGAAGTTAAGTGTAAAATGAATAATAATGCAAATGGTATATAAGTCATAAGGATTATTAATGTTTAATTGACAATAACTCGCATTTGGTAGCTAAATAATAAAACATTTCATATTGAATGCAATGAAGCCCTATTTTATGACATTGAAGTAAAGGTTTAATAATACTTACACAAATCGTCGTATTGATACTACTGAGCAAATTTTTAATTTCAGATATACAGAAAAGACGTTAAATAAATTTGTAGATAAAATTTAAAATTTGGAGAAAATAGGCAATATTGAGATTTATCTGTAGCTATATCCAAACAGATAATGTTACTCCATATTCCTAATAATTTCTCGCAAATGATAAAATAACCTAAAGAACTGATAAGCATATTAGAATTAGAACGAATATTTACTGAGCTAAATAATGAAGCGTACATGTCCAAAAGCCTATAATTTGCAACTATTCAGATATATAACTAGATGAAAGTCTACCTTAATTTAAAATGAAATTTAATGACGTAAGCAACAGGTTTAAACAGAAGCGATAAGAAGCATATGTACTTTAGAGATACGCTATTTTGAAAAGCATTGTGTAGGTAACGTGTACAGGCTCCGAATTTTGAAAACTCATTTTGTTGGTACACTTTTCAGGCTCTATATATATATATATATATATATTTCTAATTAACTTAAGAAAAACACATTAATATCGGAAAAGAACAATGGAAAATCTGGTTCCAAAAGTCATTTTCAGTCAATCAGCTAATGGAAGGCTCAGAAATGGGGGACAAGTGAGAACCCATCAATCGAAGCCAATTAGCAGAGCACCTGAAAATGATCAAAATTCAAGATTTTACCGACCTATGAGTGCTATAAATTGTCCCGCACACGAAAACTGCGGTCAAATCCACAACATTAATAACAAAGTGGGGAATGGCCATTTATTTCGAGAATACTAAACTTCGCTCTACAATCTTATATACATTCTGGGTTTTCGTTTGAATATCAGGGTAACAACAAATATGACTCGGTTTTCTAATTCTTGTTTTGGCTAATTGGTTAGTGTGTATGAGTTTGTGTCTGTTTGTGCGCCTGTTTGCATGTAAAGATACTTCTCACTGTAGTGAAAAGTGATGTCTGATATATCGTCATTATTGTATTGATGGCTTGAGAATTAACCATCTGTTCGAATTATTCGCTGTTACATGTGCGAGTGCTATTTTTCCGAGTGTATTCTTTCCTTTCACCTTTTTGTGCAAATTTTTGTTCTTTACTTGGTAACAGCGAAAGTGCGGATTGCAGTGTTGAACGCTCATATTGTTTGGAAATTTCTATAAACAATTTACTAGTATCGAGGCAAGACCGAACAGGCCCTCGACTAGAATAGACAAACATTCAATCGGATTCGCACCAAACTGAAGAGGAAATAACAGATGCGCATATGGTGACAGAAATTTCCAAACAATAAGAGCGTTCAACACTGCAATCCGTATTTGCGCTGTTACCAAGTGAAGATCACAAATTTGCGCAAAAAGAAGAAACAAAAGACTACACAGAAAAATAGCACTCGCACACGTAACAGCGAACAATTCCAGCAGATGGTTACTTCTCAAGCCACCAGTACAATAATGACCAGATCTCAGACATCACTTTGCCATACAGTGAGAAGGACCTTTACATTCAAACATGCACACGCACAGACACAAACGCACATACACTTACCAATCAGCCAAAACAAGAAATAGAAAACCGAGTCATATTTGTTGCCACCTATAAATGAAAGATTGCAGAGCGAAGTTTAATATTATCGAAATAAATGACCATTATCCGCTTTGTTATTAAAGTGTTTTTTCTTCTTAATTAGACATATAATGTGTAAATTTCGAAGACAATGGACATAATAAAGAATATATATATATATATATATATATATATATATATATATATATATATATATAGATATAGATATAGATATAATGTAGTAAGTGGGTTATAAAATCTCATTGTTGAAGACCTGATATAAAGTTAACTACATTACTGTTTGGATACACGTTTGTAAAAGCGATTGTAACGTGCACATATCAAGCATTTATTGACAAAATATGCAATGAATATGGGATACAGAATTTGTTCATTTAATGGTAAATCGCCAGTAAGCACGAAACGCATGTGTACATGAGATTATGACTTCTATTCATGCTGAATATAGTATCTCCTTCCGGTCGTATTTTACTTAATTTATTACTAGATGCGTAATTCAGTATGCACGATTGCATCTTTATAAAATATTTGTAGTACGTAAAATTAAAAAGCAAATTGTGAATTCCTGTAACAATAAATTGATGCTCGTGATTTTGTTGAAATTATTCTTATAAAATTAAATTAATACAGTGCTCTATTAATTATGAAAAAAATTAAAAGCAAAAATATCTTAAATGGAAAATTATTTGACGATGAAATTTGGATACCTGTTAAGACGAAGTACATATGAATAGAAGTAATCGCTGAAATTATTTACATGAAATGGTTGTCAAATGAAGCGTGTATTTCAAAAGAAACTGTCCATAATTTTTATATCATACTTATCATAGTTCAAATGACGACTTTGTAGATGTGGGCTCTTTAGACGCCCCATTATGAAGCTGTTCAATTGGAAGAAAATTTGTGAACTTCGGGGAGGTTTTTTGTCAAACGTTGGGCACCAGAGAGCTTCATTTGATTAGAATTATGTAGAAACAATAATAGCAGTGTCTTCTAAATTTTGACGAATGGTTATTTTTTCACCACTCTTGAAAATATAAAAATATCAAATACAGAATATGGCTTGACATTTAGTAAGCTCTCGTTTTATATCTACATTCAAAGAAATCAGAAATAAAATTTTAAAAATCAATAAAATAAAATGAAATAAACCATGATTTATTCATAATTTTTATCTGAAATGGGAGAAATTCGATTCAGTCTTTCAAATTATTACAAGTGATTTTGCGTTACAAATACTATGGAAAGTAATTTTCTTTCAGCCATCATATCATTTAAGGTAACGATATTCACCAAGTCAATCTTACATTGTATTCGACTGATTTTAAATGAAAAAATGTAAATGTAAATTATTAGATTAAATAGAATGCTGATATCTGTGTGATTTTGTTTTAATGCAGAATGAATACAATTAATTCAGCTTCAATTGACTTTTATGCAAAAATCAAATTGCATACCATTTGGCTCCTCGCTCTTCGGTGCACGCAATATTTCAGTCTATTTTAACAGATGTCCCACGCAATAAAAATTGTCAATCCGTCATAATAATTTCTTACCATTCAGTATCTTAAGATCTGCAATCTGGGCATGCATTATACCTATGTCAAATTAACCACCAATACACTCAAATATAACAATAATTGATTGCGTGGGTGGTGGTTACAATTCTTTAAATCAAGTTTGCGAACTTGAAATAAACACCAATCCCATTGTTTTTAACCAGTCGTCGAACAACATAACAAAACTACCGCCATCCGCAACGCACTTGCGTCGCAAACTTGATTTAAAGAATTGTTACCACCACCCACGCAATCAATTATTGTTAAATTGTATTACCTTAATACTTCGTCCATAAAACTCTGTAAAGTTTCTCATGCATTGCTCAAAGACCAAATGTCACACGCGTATGTTCAAATTACCCAACAAATCTCTTCGCTATTCTTTCTTAGTCAAGCAGTATCTGATGTTAAGCTGGTTTATGATAAAGCTCTATAAATCCTTTATTTTGAGTAATATCATTAATGATATCTTTGGCATTATTTAGCGGATAACGATCCTGAAATTTGTCGCTGTGGAGGCTCGATGATTACTGTAAAATCTGAAATTAATAGTGTTGGCTTGCGTTTTTCATTGATACACAAGGAATAAAACTAGGAAGAATAAAACCATCCTGCAGTATATGCTCAAAGAGTGTCTTGGCTGCCAGGAATATTTTTCACTAATGGTTCAATTCTGGCAAAGACAGGCAGGACTGGATCAGAATATTCGATATTATAATTTTCCAAAAACTGGGGACATTCTTACGTACTCGTAAATGAGCGGATTCGAACAGATCATTACTTTTTAGGGAAAAATTAGATGATCAACACTACTAACACAGCTACGTACAATTAAATATGTGTGTATATATATAAATATATATATTTAGTTATTTATATATACTATATAAATTATATATTTCAATATAATATGTAGATAATAAAGTTAAATTTTTCGAGTATTGTAGAAAACTGCGCCTTCATTTTCTGTCAATTATACTTTGATTTTTGTCAACGCCTGACAGTCTCTTATTTTAAAATAGAACATTTATTTAATCAAAGTGTGTTCAGCTTCATGTCGCATTTATCATAAACTAATAATATATTTTCTTCCAACGTTAATGACGCTTTATTAAAATTTTCCTAGAAATCTCGATACAGATATAAATATTTACCGACTACAATAAAAACTTACTATGGGTGGTAGATTAAATACAAGACAAGAATAATGTGCTGGAGAAAATGTTTAAAGAGTTAATTTTTCCTATCTTGCACAATTACAGTGTAATGCAAATAATAATCCTATTAATATCTTTTAGGCTAGTGAAACCAAAATAGTCAAATGTTTTTAGTGGAATGAAAAGAAACATTTAGACATCTATTCTCATTTCGATAATCCGATTAAAGGACGTCGACTCGGATAAACCAAATTGCAAATAATGAACAGCTGCTAAATAAAATTTCTTTCTTGGTCTATTGAACAAAAAAACATTTCTTATTAATAAATCGAAAGAATAAAACATGAATAAATTGTTATTTATGCTGTTTGTCTTATTGAAATTACTGCAATGTATACAAATCTTGTTTTGATCGGTTTGAATAATAACTACTTTATGAGTTCCAATTTGGACAAAACTGGTCTACTGGATGTACATAGAGGGTCAGATATTTATATCAAGTTCACAACCTTTATTATAGTAATAAATATTTCAAATTTAAAATTAAATGTTCAATGTTTATAATGGTGTTGATAACATTTACATAGATCGAATTTGCTTGCTTTATATGAACACGAATCTCACTATACATTTCCCAGTATACATTAAGCATTGTATAAAATAGTAAAGTCTAACCAGCAAAATAAGTTAGTATATTGAGAATCAAAGGCGACCAGGTTTGAGCCCTCTCAGCGACAAAACTTTAGACAGTATTTGAATAGTTCCCAATAAAGACGAAACCAATCTACGGAATGAATTAGGTTGTCTACCTTTCACAAAACTAAGTTTATGCTAACTAATTTATATATAATATGATTGGGATTTACATTCCTGATTTAAATAAATAATTCTTTCATTTTGCTGAGTTAGCATTCGCGCATTTCTTGAAAGAAATGCGTTTTAAATATCACACTTAGTTTCAAATTTCGTTGGGAATGGTTATCACAATGCCGCCGGACTCTCATAGCTGCTTAATAAGAACGTGTGCACTTCTTATTCGAATCGCGTCGACATGGTTTCCCGTCATCTGCAGAAATTAAAGATTGCTGGAGCGGCATTCAGGCATCTATTAAATAATAATTCTGCAGTTAAATTTACTTTTCTATGTGTGAAACAGTGCACTCTATATAGTTAGATTTGTAAAAATGCTCGTGCGTTTACTATACGTACTTTGAATGGTGTTTAAACTCATAGATTTTTCTTGCAACTGGTGCCAGCTGGGAATATAGTAAGTTAACTTAGGCGGTTATATAAGGAAAAGTTGTGAAAACAGTGATTCTAATGTTATATAGTTACCAAGTATGTGTATTACAAGTAAAATAAATATAATAAATAGAAGCATAGATCTCTCGCACGGTGGCATCCTGTAGAGCAAATGTGACAAGGGCACACCTCTTTACGAAACGCTGCTAGCTGTCTATCTCCTATATATTTCTCTTGACTAAAAGAGTACGGTGCATCATAAACCAGCAAATGATATCGCGAATAAAATTATTCCGCAGAGAGATTGCCATCTTACACCTCCTATGGCACTAGACAATCACGGGAGCTGCCTCAGTAACCTGGAGTGCAGGATGAGGAAATGGCCTTCTACAACACGTCTTAATCAATGCACTCGACACAATTATGTTCAATAGCGATAGAACATCATTATATGGCCGTTTATATCCGGTTGACTCATAAACCGACTTCTGACGCACAACTGTACCAAATCGAGTGAATACATCGTTTATCGCAGCTACCTTGGAGGAACAATATGTGATTTGTCATCTCCCAAGTCTTTGCAGCATACATCAGGATCGGCAGTATGCTCGGCTTAAAAACCCTTTGACTTACTGTTCAGTGGAATACACAGGCTAATCCAAAATGTTTGGCACAATTTTCCCAGAGCGGTAAATATTAAGCTAATACGTCTGGTAGTTTCGGCAGCCGATGATCCGTCATGTTCCGCTTACACACACACACATATATATATATATATATATATATATATATATATATATATATATATATATATATACGTGTGTGTAGAGCCAACATACAAGCTTATAGATAAACAAATTGCCGTCAGTTTTGCAGGCAGAAGTGAGTATGTTCAGGCATTAGCTTGAACTGGAGGTGACACACTCAATTGATTGATTGTTACCTTATTTCACCTCTCCAATATTAACATATTTCTATATTTTTTTCCCTTCAATTTAGATATAAGGAGATTTTCATTAGTAGATACTTGAGAAGATAATGAGAAAGAAGCGTTTCTTGTATATATATATATATATATATATATATATATATATATATATATATATATATATATATCAAGTGTACTTTTCTATTAATATATAGATAAATTGATACATGGTTACTGAACGTACCGAAAATTTCCGTAAAATGTTTTATCGCTTACTTGGCTTCCAAGTTAAGTCAATCGAGTATTGAGACAGGTCATATTCTTGGTTTGTTATTAACAACGAAAACATTTCTGAGAATTTGGCCGTCAATGATATGCATTGGTATTCAAAAAATTGAAATAACTATTAATACTTTCCGCATTGACCGTCCAGATATAGTCTTTAATTCAAGATTGTAAATCAGAATTTGTCTCCTATTTTGCATAATTGAGTGTTATATAATGAGTTAATTAAGTTATTTGCATAGTCCCGAAAGACGGACTGCCACTATTATTATCAGTTTAAAAAAATGTTCGCATTATACATAGTTTACAATCACAGACTACTTTTAAACTGTCTATGGATTGTTAAGGAGGATTTTATGTTATCGTTCAATGACAGATTAGTCAAGGCAGAATTAACTTCACTTGGCATAATCTAAGTAATCTAAATATTATAATGATTAACTGATATTTATTAATTTTTGAGATTAATTGTTCATTTTTTGTTAATTTATCGTAAAACAATCATGCGTTTTTATACCTAATTCAACGAATACCGAGATTTTGACTGGAGCATTTGGTATTATGAATAGCAAATTGAGATTAACAAGGACTCTTTAAAGTTGCAACATATATTAACATAGTAGAAAGAATTAGGTAAAATTCTTAAAGATTGTACAAACTATAAACAAAACGACTGGAATACGTGACATACGTACACGCACAATCAACAAATCGTTTTCAATAACCACCTATTTTTTATATTCTATACTCAGATAAATAGACTAAAATTCATTTCGACAATCTTTAACAAATCGGAATATCACTGAATATTACGCTATGGAGTATTATTTCAGGAAATATATATATTTCCATCTATTGGGGAAGTTTTGCAATTTTCCTGTTATCTCTGGAATGGCGTTTTTTTTAAAATTTAAATGATTTATTAATTTTATGTCTCCTTTCATAACACGCCATTGGTCTAGTCGACATTTGGTTAATTTCTTCTATTCATTAAGGAAACTCGAAAGGCTAACAAGTTCGTTTAAACAACAATTATTTGTGCTATTTAATTCCGCCGAATCTTAATCATTACAGGCAAACTACCAAATTTAATCTTTGGTGCACAGTCTACATTTAATAACTAGGAGCGATTTATATATCTTGGTCTCAGGTAATCAACTTATTGCATGAATTCTGGTAAAATGTGAAATATTATTTGGCTTAATCCAATAAGTCTATTTGTAGTTCTTTCAAATATTCTAATTTCTACTTTGTATCGTGCCCACGTGATATTGATCAGGCGGTTATTTATACTTTATTGAAGCAAAAAAAGGTTTGACCCACAATAGAACATTTTAAAATCAAATTTAACCACGAAACCACGTTAATTTATCAATTAAAGAAATAAAACCTTGCGAAATGAAATCCAGTGACAAGCTGGACGACCAGATCTTTAATACTATATAAAAAACACTATTGCGAAATGGCAATATAGATATTCGACAGATCGAGAAAGAGTTCATTCTTATTTATTTACCAAAGTTATATTACCAATGAACGTGTTAATTGAAAAGGGATTGCATATTATAGAATTATTGATAACACGAACCATTCGTTTTATAATAAGGCTGGATAGGCAAATAAGGCACTGCAATAGTTGAAAATGCGTTTAGCACACCCTATGTTAGGAACCAGTCGTAAATTTGCACAATTTTAAAATCAAGGAACTACTTTGCGTTATGAGTCTACAAAGCTTGAATGGTGGCCCTTTCGGTTTTAACTAATTTAGTAGAAGCGGTTTGTCTTTCTTTAGAAAATATTCTGGTGTGCAGCAGGTTTTGCTTATGTTAAAAATATTGACTAGACATGTTGACTCCGCGAAAATAACGATTTCCGGTGGGGAATTATGTTGTTATAAAAAAGGTAAATATGTGTAGATAGTGCCTAAATACGTGTTATGAAAATAATTTATTTTCGGCAACACCGAACAAGTTGAGCGTGCAATTGCCAAATGTTTAAAATAAAATTAGTATTTCTTTGCGAAAACCGTAGTTTTCATTATTGTATTAGCATTTTGTAAGGTTAAGAACGAAGGCCATATGAAATGGAATTCCTTAAGCTCCATTGAGAGTGGATTCAACATTAACTATACAACATATTTGCGCAGGAAAGCTCTAAATAAAAGCAACCAAAGACCTCGGGCTAGAGACCAAGTGAAGTAAAGAACACTTAAAAATCGTTTAGCAACTGTTATTGCCATATTTCTAATTATTTTACTAATTGGACTGCATGACATTTCAGCCTAGATATATAACATTGTATGAATTTTCACATTTTACTAACATTTTATATTGCTTTTTTTAAATGAAAAGTGTCTTATTTTAACTTTAAGGTATTGCTCAACTTCTGCTTCTCTTATATGTTATGGTTGTCTTCAATATCGCTTATTCTCCATTTGATTAATAATTTTTATAATAGATGGATTCTTTAATCTGATTTTAGTCGTTTTTTATCCCGTTGTTCCTATTAATTGTTTAAATCACTTTTCGCATAGAATAATGAAATCCTAAATTATTTTCAGGTTATTGCATATAGATTACAATTTATCAATAGAAATGGTTTTGTATCATAATACGGGTTCGATTGTTTTAATAACGTGTGCGTTTAAAAATACTAATTTATTTCTGGATTTTTATTAATACTGGCAATCGTATGAATTAATCTATTATAAATAGAACACCCACAAGCATGAAAAGCACGAAACCTATGTCAGTTTTTAAGAAATAAAATAATAATTAAATGGTTTCCCACGTTTTCCCGTTGTAAACGGTGATCTAATGAATAGGACACATTTTATGGTCGCAATAATTATTAATGTCCGTATATGATAAATGATTTACATGGAATAAATTGTATTTTTAGAAATAAAACTGAAAATTGTGGTTATGCTACATATACGCGAAATATAATTAATATATTTAAATTCTTTTAATCAAGTTTGCGAGCTTGAAGTAAACACAAATCCCTTTGTATTTAACCAGCAGTCGAACAACAAAACAAAATTACCGCCAACCGCATCGCACAGACGCGTTTCGACCTTTCATGACCAACATCAGAGTACGGCGGCAAACTGACTATCGAGGATCAAACCCCATTGAATATATATGGAAATCAAATTTAGATATGCGTCTCTCACATCTAGCAGTCTCGCATACATTGAACAATTGAACATAAAAAATTGTTATAATATAAATAGTACGATGGAAAAATATATTCAGCTATTTAAGTAACAGCCATCATTTCACTCACTTCATATCAAATTATATAACGCTGCTATTATGATGATGAATGCTAATTATAGACTATGCATTTCAAAAACAGGTTTTTATTATGTAATTTGAAATGAGAAATAAAGCATTTATGACAATATAAATTTATTATAAATCAGGTAGGCACAGCACATTTAGAACCCCTTTTTCGTCAGAACCTACCTCGATTGTGTTACTTGCTTCTTTATATAGCCAAAGATTTAGAAAGCTTGGAGCAAAAATTTCGAATAAACACAGATTATAAAACGCAAAACAGGAGGCGGAAGTTTTTTTACAATGAAGCACACATAAACGCGCATACACAATTGGACAAAAAAACAATTACTAGCTTAAATTCAAATCAGGTACGAAATTATTATTTATATATTTCGCTAGGGATTAAAATATTAACATACAACAGCCCCCGCTGAGGGCAATAGTTTTTCTATTATTGCTTTGAAGAACGCCTAGAAATCCACCTCATTTGGAGTGTGATTTTTAGAAACAATGTGGTCAGCCATTATGGAGCTATTCCTCTTTATGACAGCCTTGCTTAATGTAACATTTTACTGATTTTGCTTCTTTAGTAACCGCCCAGTCCAGCCTAAATAACGCACTGAGCATGTACTGCATTTGTATAAGTAATAAATTTTGGACTGTGATTATAAGGAGCCTATCCTTTACACTTAAGCGTAACAAGCGTTTCGTTGTGTAAACAAACTTAAAATGTGTTTTGGGAATCTGAGACTTTATTTATTTTTTAATTCTTCGAGTGATTATATTGGATGGTGCTTTCCATTTAAAAGGTATAATGACATATATCTTCTTTTGTTTTGGCACCGCATCATTGATTTTCTTTTGTTTTTACATAATTTTTTTACATGAACAATATTTTTGGGGTTTCCAGTGCCTTATACCATAGTTTTATGCACCCGCAGTCTTTGACATTGAAATTTATCAGAGTAGAATTGCTTTATTCTGAGGGACAATTTGAGAATCAAATAACTCTTTTGGGAAGTTAAGATAGCGCTTTGGTATTGAGCTACTGTACACTCCATGTATGCTTTCGATATATTTTAATTTTAAGACTGCCATCTTCCAGTCTAGATAGCAATACGTAAAAAAACAGTGCTCTGTACTGAGGGTTTTTGCACTCGCCAGTAAACTGAATGTGATTGACCAAGTAGTTATTATCTTTAATCATGCAATGTATTTATACATCGTCATTTATAATTATGAAGGTTTCATCAGCATACCACATATATGCATCACGATATTATTTAATAAGTGTTTTTAACTATTATTTTTGTAGTAGATATAAAGTTCAGTTAGGAGACTTCCTAACGACGTGAAATACTGACTACTGAAGTTGAATTAGACATATTGCAATAATTGAGGCGAATTTTTAGATGAATAGTAGGTGTTGTGAATGATTACTGGTTACTGTCGTTGAACGTTCAGTGGAATCCGGTTGTTTTAATAAAAGAGTAGCTCGTTAACATATCTTTTCTGGTTCTTGACATAGGACGATTTTACTATTTATACGAGTTTAAACTATTATCAAATAAACCAATCATGCAATAATTTTTTTGTTACCTTCAGCAAAGAAAGTTTATAACCCAAAATAAAATATTAAATTAATTTCTCAATTGAGAAATTGTAGTGGTATTAAAACAAAATATGTTTATGAAACAGGTTCGTACATCAAATTTAAAACAAAAGAAATAAACTATTTTCATCATGAATTGCTACAATATGGAAATAATTATCGATAAAATACTGTGATTTGAAAAATATTTGTATAATTACTAAAGCTTCTCGCTACTTATTAAATGGTATACACTGAAGTTTTGCTCTTAATCATTTTAAAATTATACATTTATTTTTCCTCGATAAGAAATTCCGATATAAAATTTGTGAATGTTAACAAGTATAATTATCCAATGAGGATCACAAGCGTAACAAATTTTAAAATGATGAAAATGCTGAAAATAATACAATCTAAATATACTTATATAAATGGAGAAATAAATAAAGTGCTTCAAAAAGCTTTTTCGTTATTACGCATAAAAATAAAAATAAAATTAATTTCCATGCTTTGCCTATGTCGCTTGTAAATCGATACAAATGATTGTTGACCTCCGGATTTTAATAAGCGTTAAAAATGTATATTTTTAATTTCCGCTCATTGCAATCATGGCTTTATCTTCTGAGAATAAATTTTTATAATGGCATTTGGTACATTGTTATGATTCTTATAATTTTTGCAAGATTATACAGAAAACGCAGAGGGTGGGGGATAGGTGGAATGGCATATAATCTGGAGCTAACACATGCTACATTATTCTTCTTGTTGTAGTTCTAATCAACACTGGTCCTATGGTTCGTGTAATATGTTCTTTTCCGAGTACAAATTTTCGAAAAATGTACTCGTAAAAAACGTTTAATTTCTGCACAGATTTCTGTCTTTTGACATACACAGGACACACATACATCCTAACACTTTATTGTAAAGCTTGTAACTTATTAGGAATACATTTTCAATTGTGTTTCAACCTGCAGCCACATATTTCAAGATTATATCAATCTAACCTATGTAAAAATTAAATGGTAAATCATTAAACAGAATAGTTATCTTTTAAAACGGCTCCTTTTGCACATACTATTAACCTGTATATAAGCCTCTGTGTGGTAGCAGTACATTATAGATGCGAAAACATTTTCCTGAATTCTTGATTTATATTAATCTAACTTATCATAGGAACTGCAAAAATAATGAAGGTAAATATTTTTATAATCATTCATACAACTGATTTCAGTGCTTAAGTTATTTTGATGAATTAAGCAATATATAAGGCCATACAAATTTCCCACAAAAGAAATCCATTTTTGTGATAAGTTATTCATTTGAATGTATTATTTTGATCGATTGTGAAGGTGATTAGCATATAAGTAGCAAACTTGCATACTTGAAAACCCAATACGAAATCATACAAACACAAACAAGCAAGTTTTTTTAAATTTTATCGGATTTATGCAAGAAATGTAGAAAATTTTATACGTTGCACGTATTGTTCTATAATGCATAAAGTAAGCCTAAATAGTCCTGCACCTGCTGTAAGTATCGAAAGTATTCATTCCTAAAATTTAACCACTCTCTTTAATCAATTTAATCGCCTTATTATTAGCTCTGAATAATAACGAGTCAGACACTTTTAAGATATTTGTGTGAATATATTTAGAGTTAAAAATATAAACATATTTATGGCGATGGTTCAATTCCCAATGGTAAAGGTTTTCGTGGTTGTCGAGCGACGACTTATAAATAAATTTGCTATACATTTAAGTCCAAGGATAAAATTGAATGCAGGAATTCTACTGTTAGTCGATCAATTACATCGTTAGTCAATTTGCCGTCATAATCTGATGATTTACATAAAAGGTCGAAACGCGTCAGTAAATGTGACTGACGGTAGTTTTGCTATGTTGCTCGACGACTGGTTATACACAATTGGTTTGGTGATTAATTCAAGCTCGCAAACTTGTTTTAAATAATTTTACCAACACCCCTCACCAATCAATGATTTTTTAAATAGTATTACTTGTATATATATATATATATATATATGAGGGACTACTAGAAATCGGAGAGAGAGCCGCATATCTAATTTTATTTGCTTATATAAGAATTGTGTTTTCAACCTTGCTATTCAGTTATCCGTCATGAAATATTGAAGATTAGGGATGAATGAAGCAGGATATAGCATTTTACTGACGGTAGTTTTCCATGCATTCGACTTATTAAATATAATGGAATAGACATTCATTTAAAGCACCCCTAACGTGATTTAAAAATTTGCTATCACACTTTGCGCAATCAATGGTTTTTTAATTGAATTTCGTACATGCTTTTAATATATGCTGGTAATTTTTTTGATTGTGTGTACGCACCTTTCCCGGCATGTATGTTCCCCAAATCCTGCTTATTGCTGTTTTAAGTGTTTTTAATCTAACTTTATCCCTTTACTTTTATTTCAATATTTAATATATGTAGTCTTGACTATTTCATACTCAAAATCGTATTTTATTTACTAATAAAATCTCTACTGTATACTTGTCCCTCAATATGTTTTGAGACGTTCGTTAAAATAAATACTTTGCAATATGTTATTTAACGGGTTATTCGCAAAGAAAATAATCTAAAAACTGACATATTTTGTGTCTAGCAAACCACTTTCATCCACAATCCACCATTCTTACCGTTTAACTAAAATGAGCTTCTAATTCCGATTCTTCTGATTTTCGCTTTTTCTCATTATTTAATGTTGCCTTCCAAATCGAGACTAGTGATATTTCCACCGCTGTTTCATTCATTATGTGCCCACTTGATTTTATTTCCATTGATTCTGAGATCAATCTTGTCGATCTATTTCGAGCACACACAGATACGTATCAAAACCAATACGGTTAGTGATATGTCCCGTCTAAACCGCCCGTTGTGCTAAATCTCTTCTATTAACATTTCATTGCAAATGCAATTTAATGTTTACCTATTTTTACATAAATTGAGCGCATGGTTCCATTCACATTCACGAAATTATCGACCTTTCATGGAATTTGATACACTCCTAACATGTGTAACGGCTGAAATTTCTCTATTTGGTTGTAAAATGCAGTGCCTAGTTTAGGCGATTAATTTATGATGCTACAGTTTTTATATTTATTCTTAGGTTAGATTCCGATAATACCATAACCAAACGATCCTCCTTCATTCTATCAAACTTGCAATAAGATTAATGTTACTTTCGTCATCCATTATCGTTCAATCAATTAACTAAAGTTGACATCTAATAACAAAGATTATTCCTTGAAATTTACCAAAATCATTCTTCCTATATCTTATGAATGTTTGCTTAAAGTCGCTAATGTCATTGAATTTTAAATTAAAAAATTAATCCTACAGGGAATGTTTGATTTTAAATTAAGATGAAAGAACGATAAAATATCCGACCTGTAATCACTTGTTTTTAATTTTGGAAAATTTCTAACTACTTTGAGATCCAAAGATATTAGGCCACACGGTGAGTACTTTTCAAGCCTACATTGGATTTTACTCAATCCATTAGCCAAAATTAGGAAAGAAATCATAACATACTATATGTCATTCACAATATTTAAATTGTCATCCAAGAATAGTGAATACAAATTGTGCCTTATAAACATACACTTATAAACGCACATGCATGACATACGCTTATTGAGTGAAACTTTATTTAGCGTTTGGAGATTACTGGTATTCGCATAGATGTTCACATGCAGAAATATTATATTTAAACGACGACGTTATAGATATTGAAAGACACTCATAAACTTTACAAAACTTATCAAGTAAGAATACAGTAATTATTATGAGATGTAAAAGAAATTATTTGGTGCGATACTAGATATTGAAACATTATCAACTTTTTGTTGTGTCTAACATGACATTATTCCGATTAGCTTCTTTGAACAAAGAATTTTCAGTACACATTTCGGTGTAAAATTATCTCTTCGCAGCTTGTCATATAAGGTGAATAGAAAAATTTGAAGTAACTGAAAATTTTCATTTAGGAGGCTCAATTTATGCTTATGACTTGTGTATCGCTCTGCAGCCACTCATATTTCAAAAGTTAAGTACGCATCGCTCATATGTATATATTTGTATATAACAACTAACTATTTAATTAAATATAATTGAATACACGTGTAAATCTATCTAAATGATACAGCAGTGACTGAGTGTTAATTTAAACTTTGCATGCGTTAGGCAATTTTTTTATACTTAGCATGTGAACTTACTTAATAAAGAGTGATCTCAGTAGTCAAGAATGATGGCAGAGTAAAAAATACACATTTAGGAATATCCTATCTGTATAATTGATCAATAATTGATTAAAATTAAGAGCTTGTTTATTATATTAAGTAAAAATTAAAATTAAGGTCCAATAATTAGATTAATAATATATATATATATAATAAATTTATAATTCAATATATTTTTCTCGCCTTAATGCAATATTATTAAGTAATTTCTTAATTAAAATTCAATTTCTGGAAACATCGTTCCCATTCATTAGTTAGATCGGTGTTTTAAATTTCTCTATTTACCATTTTACGAATGTATATTTCCATGCGTCTACAATCACCCAGGTTATTTGTATATCCACACCAAATTAATTATTTACTTAATGAAATGTAATTAAATATACATACTTAAATCAGATGCTGTGTTATCTTGGTTTTAACAACATTATGTAAAAGACCTTCCTAATATAAATAGAATTAGACTTTGAATGGATTTTCATACACTAATGATGCAGCTAATGGTTCAATATTTTCATTTTGATGCAGAAATTTATCTCCCGGGTTAAAAGGCTGCTTTAGAACGGTTCCAATACGGTATAACTAATTTCTTAGCTTTTCTAATTAATCGGACATTCGAAACCGCTTATTAACCTGATGATTCCCTAACAATCCTAAATGGGATTTCACTGGCCTAATGTGTTCATTTTTATTAATTAACAATATTTTCATCGATATGATTTCATAGAGTTAATCTTTCTTTGAAGAAACGTAGGTATTATTTAGGCTTCTGACGTGCCTTACTTAAATATTTTTTCCCAATAACGCTTAATGATGTCTGCTATTTGAATAAGAAAATGTTGTGCCAATGTGACACTTAAAAATTTCCAAAAAATAATTCCATAAATTTGGAAAACTGTAGGGTAAAAAAATAGTTATCATCTCGAAAATATGTCCAAGAGTCATTTTATTTTCTTCTCTTCTGAGTTGATAATCAGTAATAAAATGTCGTAATCATTTCATTGCTTTAGGTGCAAAGCATAAAATAGCCTGATTGCTTTCTTGAATGTAAGTTAAATTTGAATTATACGAAGCACCAATTTTTTAGCAAACCAAGATTATACACACAACGCAAATTATTATAGAAGCCTAAAAATTACGTATAATCAAAATATAATTTACATTTAAATGCGGATAATGTAGGAGCTATGGTCATGTAATGCCCCTTTAACTACAATGGCAGGATGTTCGAACAATAAATTATAAAAAAATACTGACACTCAATTTTTAAAAGACACGACTAATATGTTACATAGGGAAGTAAAATGGATTATAGAGAGTAAATTTTTAATTAATAACAGAACCTGGCTCTCGATATAAATATAATAAAAACATATACAATTGAACGTTGACTGAATGATTAGACAAAGGTGCATTTATCGGATAATTACTTTTTGCATCCAGAACTTCCCAACATAATATTGTTCATTTTTTTATCAAACGATTAGAATAAAATAGTTTTTTAATATTTTGCATTGATGGATTCTCGTAATTTGTTTAAAATTTATGATGTAAAAAAGTACACCGGTACTTGAAGCGCGATATTGGTTTTGAAAATTTCTTATCCATTATTCGTTAACGTAAGAAAAAATTAGATAGATTATAGGACACATTGTAAAGATGTGCAACAAATGTATGTCCTCTACTTTTTTTTCTTTTAAGAGAATAATTTACTAAACATATTTTGACGGTATAAATAGTATAACATGGAAAAATATGTGAGTTAAGACTCCCCTGGTGCCTGAATTATATTAAAAATTATTGGATGATTAGTTGGTCTTTTGATATCATGGCGATGAAGATATGGTTAATTTGTAAAACTTGAGTAAATTTACGAAATATAATTTAAGAATGATTGGGAAACATCCAGTGAATAAAATTTTTGGATACCAAATTAATTAGAATTTTTCTGAATTTAGAACGACTAAAGTTAAGGGACGACATTTCATCGCCTGTACTGCTTTATTGCAAGTAAACTAATTTGCATCAAATAAAAATCAATATCTAAAATAAATGAAATTATGAAGCAATAGATTATTTGATAAAGACTATTTTCAATAGGAGTTGTGCAGAGTGCGGGCAATATTCAATGGTAGCTGTTACTTTACTAATAGCAAAATTGATGCCTTATTTAGTGTCAACCCTAAGCTAAAATTCGTAAAATTCGACAATGTGTAGCGTAGGGTCGTTGTACTACCGGAATGCAAATTATGCATAAAAGTAACATCAACTAATTCGAAAGATATTATAAGAAACGTTTTAAGATATTCCCGTATCCTGGGCGGTAAACTTCCTCATCGAAATGTCAAAGATTACCATTTTTTACATTAGTGTTACATGAAGTCCCGTAAACGGATTATGATCTTATGCATGTGAGGGGAACCATGAACCTAATTGTGGTAAGAAGGAAAGATCACATTATTGCACGCAAGTATGGACATATAGTTAAATATGATCTTGCATTTCATTTAGTGGTGACAGCGCACATAAAGCAATGATGAGATATTCGACACAAAGCAATTAACCGTCGCAACATAACTAAGAGAGCTATTTAGTGGTCTCCTGAATATTTTTCTGAAAATAATATTGTAAGTATAACGGTGGTTAAAATTTCGCTAATTCTATTGTGGAACAGAGCCATGAAGAAACAAAAATTAAACGAATCACATTAGTAATACAACTCCAACAAAAAACCAAGAATATTAGATCTACATTGGTTTATATAAGGTTTCATTTAAATATTACTTGTTAATAAATTATTCATAGTACTAACCTGGAAATTTTCATCAAATAGTTATTATTATATTATTGTATCTATCAGCTTAGAGCATATGGACATTTATCATAATCATTATCTTGCATTAAAATTTTCACATTTTATTAGAAGACGTCAAAGATTTTCTTATATGACGTACATCTGTTTTGGCTTCATACTTTACATAAGCATGTCATTTTAATAATATTTTTACTAACTTACCTGGTATGACTTTAGTGCTTGTGTTACTTCATGACATTAGATTTTGAAATAACAGAAAAATGACATTTTTGGAGACGACTAAAGAACAGCAAAACGCCACTAAATTAATGTTAAAAAATTTTTATTTTACATGCAGCTTATATTGGGCTAACATAAGTTAAAGAAATATCAACCCAATTTAAATCGATAGGTCTTACTATAGTTTTTAACAACGATTATATGAAAAGAGACATATAAGGAATAATGAATATTATAAATTCAGTCCGATGATAATGCCAAAGCGTTCAGAATACCTATGCTAAATTAATTAAAGTGTTACAAGGAGATGTAAAGTGTGCTAAAATTTATATGATTGCTAATAATGAATTGGATCAAGCATATAGCAACTTTTTAAAATAAAAATATATTGCTACGGCCAGTGTGTATAATGTAGTAAAGGGGCTTGAACAAGGCAACGCCTCTTGATTTATCATCAATTTTAAATATTCAACAATATGAAAATTACCCATGGTTTCGAGATATAGATAAAATAAATTACTTGTAATTCGTAGATTATACATTGATAAATTAATATAATTCAGTGAGAGTTTTGATAAATGTGAATTAAATGAATTTGTTTTCGGCTTTTAATTTTGTAGACCCTTTAATGTAAGAAGGAAGTTAAACGGATGCATAAAAATTGTGCAGCCGACATCTCCAGTCAAGTACAATGTATGCGAGACTACTAGAGGTGAGAGCCGCGTATCTAATTTTGTTTTCCATATATATGAAATTCGGTATGATCGTCGCTAGTCAGTTTGCGGTCGAACTCTGATAATCATGGAAGGTCTAAACGCGTCAGTACGTGCGACTGGCAGGAAAAGTAACCTTTCGGTACTGTAATGTAGGTATCGGTTACTAACACAATAGTCATAGAGTTAGCATCCTTTACAGACTCCGTATATAAATTAAATAGAGTGAGCTAACGTAGAAGTCGCATTGTCGAGACTATACGGTGTTAGCTACTCTACTGCAGGTTTACACATTAATCTAGGAGATTGTATTGTCCTATTATCCTACATTCTGCCCTCAAATAGAAATTCGTTAAAGTGCCTTATACCGACTCCTTCTAATGAATCGCCAGTAAGCACGAAACGAATGTGCATGAGATTATACTTGCCGTTCATGTTGTATTATGTTTATCCTTCTGGTCACAACTAAACTAATTTGTTACTAGGTTCGCAACACCTAATAAATACTTGCATATATATTAGCTCTCCGCAACAAACAGTATTTAACTGGCAGGAGTTTTGTTAGGCTGTTCGACGAATGTTAAAATTTAATGGAATTGGTGTTTACTTCAAGCTCGTAAACTTGATTTAAAGAATTGTTACACGCGCAATCAATTATTGTTTAGTGGTATTGCCTATATATATTTGCATGGCGAATGCTGCAAACAGTTATTGTTCGTGACTGCATTGAAATTGTGCAGCCGACATTTCCATTCAAGAAGAATGTATGCAAGTCTACAAGAGGTGAGAGTCGCATATCTAATTTTGCTTTTCATATATATGCAATTCGGTTGATCCTCGCTAGTCAGTTTGGCGTCGTACTCTGATGACGATAATGGAAGGTCGAAACGCGTCAATGAGTGCGCCTGGCGGTAGTTTTGTTATGTTGTTCGACGACTGGTTAAATACAATGACGTTGGTGTTTATTTCAAGCTCGCAAACTTGATTTAAAGAAAAAAGAGTTAAACGGGTATTAGACATCTTGTTGATGTGCATCGTTTCTACATTTTCTTTATTTAGATGGGAATATTTTAAGGACATTAGATCTGTTACATTGGAGCAACTATTATCGTATGTATTTCGAACTTTCACGTTAAGGCATTTGTATGGCATTAAATTATGTTAATTAAAGGAAGGCAGTTAGAAGACAGATTAATGAAAACGAAAAATAGGAAGATTTTATGGTCTAAAATTTTATAAATATTCGTTGCTAAATGTCACCCCTCAAGTAAATAAAATAAAGATAATGATTCTCATAATTAATTATAATCATAATTGGAATTATGCTTATGACGATAGATCGAAGGAGGATCATAAAGTGATGGGAATTCCGTACTCCGCACAAAACAGTAAAACGAAATAATTAGCATACAAAAAAGAATGCGAATATTGTCGAAACAATCTGTTGTTCTGGGCAGCAAAATTCCAAAAGTATACAATTGAAACGTTAGGCAAATTAGGATTGGATTAAATTCCATGCAAGAACAGTGTCCTTATGTTTGCAGACCATCTTTTCTTACACATCATACGTTAGGCTTGAGTCACAGATAACTGAGATTATTGTAGATGCGTATCAATATGTGGTCATATGTGATTCATACAATTGTTAAGAAAATATATTGAAACGGTGTGTGATTTATGAGGCCAGATTTGGAATAAATAATGGAAGGCAATTAAAATTGCAGTAATCGGCATTGCAATCTTGATTTATTGAAAATTTACTAATAACGGAACCAATTAACAATCCTTGGGGACCTAATCAGTATTTAATCCTTTATTTCTTGTTATGTTCCATTATATGGTAACATAGGTCATTTAATAAGCGTATAAACTATTTATGAAAATTTTCGTGAAAAATCGAATTTCTTTATATTTCAGTAGGTTATTGTCTTAATTTTGTTTTCTGAACATAATTTATTTTAATGGATGCACCGCAGTAATAAACACACACACGCGCGCATATACATGATGTATGCTTAAAAACGGTAACGTCAATATTTGTTATTGATTGCACATCTCTGGACAACTTCTAATTATTTTAATGGCCTCCAATGGGAAAGATTGCTCATCAGCCCTGCCTTAATGACAATCGAAAGACGTTTTCTTGGCATGTTGCATTTTGCATACAGTAAATTATGTATAGTCATAGACGTGAATTCATCACCAATCTTACTTTACACAAAACTAGTTGGTATATGAACCGACGAATGTGAATTAAATCTTATACTATTACTGTCTAATTATGACTACCTACAGGTACAATGTACACAAAGTTAAATACAGATTGCAGTACAGTTATGCCTTGACACTAAATGCAGGAAACTTTATTGGTAAATATAATTAAACCGAAGGGGAGAACCTTTCTTCAAACTATGTGAACGCCTAAACAGATCTCAAGCTATCTATCATGCCCTACATGGCCTCATCATCTTTATATTGTAGGTAAATATTACCGGTTTATTATCAGCTTTACTAATTTTTACAACGGATTTTATTATGTCATAAGTTATTTTTACTAATTAAATTTGGTGCCGAACCACTCATGTTAACAGTATTACGCACGCCATCCATTTCCATCTGCAAACAGTCAGGTGAAAAAATAAACAATGACAAATTACGCAAGGGCTTGATAAAGCCTTTCTTATTTTACTCAGTAGTGGCTGTTGTACTATCAATGTTGTACTGTCTATGTTTTTATATGGAGGACGAATCTGAGGAGTCTGCAATCAGTTCTTCACGTTATCAAATGAAAGAGCATCCTCATATCATTCACTTTGTGCACAATCGTAAATTGAATATTCCGATGTAAGTTAATGAATTTATTAAGCAATTCTCTAGCCTGACACGGCTTACAACAAATGTGCCATCAACAGAACTGTTAAAATGTTATATTAGTCCCAATAATTCTGTGTGTTTCTTATCTAACATGCGAATAGACACATTGGCTGTGATCGGACAGTTTTGCGCAACTCAATATTTCTTGTCTTTTTGTGCAAAACAGCTCAAAAATGTATGTTTCACCATAACAAATTTTGTTTATTTGCGATTTAAATACCTAATGTCTTACGAACTGCATTTTGTTGACGTATATCTATCAGGAAAGGAATACAGCAATCTAAAATGCAAATAACTAGATAACAGATATTGCCAGGACACAGCGCTGCTCCAATTCCACAATAGTGAAAGCTGGTAGGCAATTTATCCTATTTAAAAATTTTATTTTTCTATAGTACTACAATAACAAGATCTGGCAATGCTCAAAACAATTCTATTAGAAAACGGGTATAGCCAATTATTTGGTCAGGCAAATTCAAAATATAAATAACAACAAAAATACACTGAATCCTTACTAATAAAATAGAAAATATTTATCATTTTACCTCAAAAACGGAACGCAATACTCAAATTTTATACTCAAAAATTAAAAGAGCAGTGCATTCTCGTATGCCTATTACAAAATGGTGTTGAATTTATTAAAATTGTGTCTGCTAATCATTTATTTCTGGGATAAGCTCGAATAGATCGAACACTCCAAAATTGTTTAATTATACAGTTGCAATAACAGATCGGTGCACTTTGTAGAACAAACTGGCGGATTACGAGAAAAATGAATTCAAGCCTATTTTAGATTTTAAATAAACTAGAATAGGAGAGAACGTATTCTTAATAACTGAACACATGGTTTATAAGATAACATTTCAAATCAGACGGATTTCATGGTATCCTTTACAGTAAAAATTAAAAGTACATTGCGCACAATGGAGGCCGTTTCACGAAACATATTTAAACCTCAACTAAATTAAATAATTAAACGTACATTGGTTGCGCGGGCAGTGATAAAAATTATTATAGTCAAGGTTGCTTCTTGATATAAGCACCTGGCCTATAAATTACTTACATATGTCAGTATAAACTAAGAAATGTATAGTGTAGAAAAGGCAATTCATCCAGTAGACTATTTTTGTCCGTATTGGGAACTCATCATAAACTAGCCAGAAATAGCTGCGGACAGGGCTCGATCAGACGTGCCCAGGTTCGAGCGCTGATCGCTGGAATTTCTGGCCAGTACATCATGAGTTCCCAATAAGCACAAAACCGGTCTACTGGATGAATTGCCTTTTCTACACTATACAATTCTTAGTTTATACTGACATATGTAAGTAATTAATGGGTCAGGTGCTTACATCAAGTCCTCAACATTGATTATAACAATTGTTATCACCACCCGCGCAACCAATGTTCGTTTAATTATTTAAATGTTCATTTCAATACCACTTTCCCATGTAGTGTGGTGTCTGTTCAGTAATGACAGATTGGGGATGGTTAGTTGGAACTTTGGGTCTAAATGGATGCCACACGAGCTACATCTAAAGGAAAAGTACACTAACCAAGTTACATTAGTTAGTATATAACTGAAAATTGTGTGTAGTGTAGTGTGCGGCAGGATGGCTCAGTGGTTAGCGCACCAGATTCCAAAGCAGACGTGCCCATGTTCGAGTCCTGTTCGCGGCCAATTCTGTGTAGTAAATGATGAGTTCCCAATAAGAACGAAACCCGTCTACTGGATGAATTGCCTTTTCTACAATGTACAATTCTTCGTTTATAATGACATATGTAAGTAATTAATGGGTGAGGTGCTTATGTCAAGTCCGCAACCCTGATTATAAACTAACTAATGTATTTCAAAAATGGTTTGAATACGTACTGGTGAATATAATGTTCAGATTTTTGCATATGTGCATGCATCAGCATGAGAATTTCCCGCTTCCCGTTTGTTGAAATGGAAAATATTAATTTACGCCAAATTAACCCCCTTTGCTTCCCAAAAATTGACCATATAAGGTACCGGATATAATGTAATTGAGTACAGTTATTTCAAAATGAAAATTACATTATTTACCTGTGTTGTACATATATTATTATGAATTTATGCTTCAATACATAATCTTATTCTTTTGAAATGCGAGCTTCAATAAAATTCATTTTAACATTCCTGTGCTCATAAATACTGTAACGACACAAATTAATGGCCGACATATTGCGTAAATTAAATTCAATTTTATTTACGTTGCACCAATGAGAAAAATGCGAAACTTGCCGTTTAACCAATAGTGTGCAAGTAGGCATGGCATGCTATTTAAGCACGGCAATTTACCATGCAAGTCAGTTGTGGCATTTGCATTCTACCTTACGTCACGCGTGTGCGTTCTGTCGGCTGTCAATACCTACGCTGGTGATTTGATAGTTTCACCAACAATTGGCTACATCCGTGACTCATCTTGTTGCGGTATAACCAGCGAGACGAGCCAATTAATTGCAGAACAATCACGACGTTATCCACATCGTGATTACAGCTCAACCACGGGAGCGACAACTCAAACAGAGTCCACCCAAGGCTCTAGAACATCTTCACACTCTGAAGACTTCAGGAGAACGCATTACCAGGCCCTCTTAAGGGCCCCCCTATCAGTAACTAATCTCTATTCAGAGCACCTTAACCGAGTTTGTAACGTCGTACGGCATTTACTTGAAGCCGGGGCGTTTACAATACTTACATCCTTTAAAATTAGCTGTATTTCATTTATTTCGTAAATTTATTAAACTTGTGTTGCTGAATATTTCACTGTGCTGGTTCAATTTTCTTTATTTTCGTCTCGATATTTCTTATCGAAGTAAAATAACTTTATCGCTTTAATTTCATAACTTGAAAACAATTATGTGTATATTTTAAATTGATCAACTCCATTCAATTCATCGCAATGTTTAGCAAATTTACTGAAACTTTGTTTTTATTATTTTTCGATATTCAATTTGTGGTTTGTTTGAAGATAATATTAATGGTGTAAAATTTTTTAGTTCAGCCATTTCTATGTGATTGTAAGAAAAATTGTGAAATAATTTATCTATTGTGTATATTTTGCTTTAGTTTTGCTAACCTGCTGCATAATATTGTTTTCTTTGAATGCAATACGATATCAGCCTGCAAGTTTTAACGAAGCCTTTTAAAATATTATTCTCTTTTGTATTATTACTTGTCTACTTTCGATGTGATGAGTAGATTATTAACAATAGAACTCGGAAAAGTATCCTGAAATATCCGGATTCGCAATATGGGCGATAGACAATAAAGGATTGTTGCGCCCAAAATGCACCAGGTAAGAGATTAAGTTTATATAAACTAAACATCGTGGAATATAGAAAAAATAAATCCGTCCAGTAGGCCAATTTCGTTCTTATTGGAAACTCTTCATGTACTGTGTAGATTATACCGCGGACAGTACTCACACCGAGAACGCTTACTTCGAAGTCTGTGACTCTAGCCCTTGGGATTATTGTTTATATCAATAACGCAGCCATCATTAAAATATATTTTTATAATCGCCCTCCCAACAAATGATAGCTTTATTACATAAATGTTCATTTTAATATCACTTTCCCAGGTAGCTTGCTGTCTTGTCTGTAATAACGGATTTGTGGTAGCTAATTAGGGCTTTAGGTCGACAGAGGTGTCATATAGGCACGGCCTGAATGAAAGGCAAATCAAATTATTTAGATTGTGTGCAGCATGCGGTAGGGTAGCTCAACATTTCATGATGCCAATTTTTTTGTAATAAATACATGTACAATTAGATTGGAGTTTAAATGGATCTCGCAAACTAGATTTAAAATAGTGAATATGTTGTACATTTGATTAAAACAAAAAAATGACAATATAAAATCAATAGTGATTTTATCAGTGGATTTAAATATGATCTTTATATTAAAAATTTCAATTCAAGATATGACAGACGATGAAATAAATTTAAATTACACAGTATTCGATGACGATTGAAGAGCAATACACTGGCCACAAATATAAGAAACGTAATGGTGGGCTAAAAATATAAAAATGGCTATTTTAATTATACTGTAAACCATAATCTAGTATAACTGTAGGAGAAAAACTGACAATGAGTTTTTATTGGACTTTGAAAATGCAATAGGTAAGCTAACGTGTGACGTTGATAATATCTGGCGTGATTTGGTTACCGGAACTACAATATGTTAAAGATTGCTGACAGTATATTGATTGCAAGACTTTTCTTATTTTCTTATGAAAATTAAATCTTTAATCCTTAACTTTGCTTAAGAATTTTAATGTATAACCTGTTTCATTTTACTTAACTGTTTTTTATTTAACTTTATTCATTTGAAATTTAAATTTTGAGGAATAGTTCAATTTTGTATGATATCGTTACGTCTACTTACTTTTGTTAACATCCTGATGTTTGGATATCTTCTTTTATAAAATAAATGAAAACATTCAAATAAATATTACACATTCAATTATATTGCTGCACTGTGATGAAAACCAAAGTCACAATTATTTTAAACATTGGGTATTAAGACTCCGCTTTTGTTTCGTTTATAATGAATACTCTAATAATTTGCATATTAATAAACGAAAGCGTATGATTATAGATCATTCAAAGCTAATGTTAGGGCGATAAGTGTAATTAAAATAAATCGGTAAATTTCGGGGCTGGATAGCTTCTATTTGATCAAAACTAGCATGATAATTTTACATTACGTTATGCTAGGGCACATCTTAACATTTTGCTTGTACCTTGTATCTATCTAAACCGCAGTTGCGAGCTTGATATACGCACTCATCTTACTATGCATGCAATTGTTAGTACAAATTTGAGGTCGTATGGTGCTGAAAATTTAATTCATCCAGTGGAACGATTTTTTTGCACCATACGATGCTTTGTTTATACTAACAGATGCATTCATAAAGGGATTGGTACTGATATCCAGTGCACAATTTTGATTTAAATGATTTTTATCACCGCTTGCGCAATTAATGAACTTTTAATTACAAAAAAATCTTCTTGCAAAGTTTTGATATAATTAGGAAATTTTTTTGAGTGTTTGAAGTTGGTATGCACTGATTGGTCTACTCTGAAAATTTAGTGATGATTTGTTAATTTTCTTCTCAACGATAAATAAACAAATTACAGGTAAATAATTAAACGTTGCATAATAATTGTCTGCTTATGGAAATAATAGAGCATTTATTACCCATTATTTCTTTAAAAACAGTATGCGCTATAATAGAAATTTCATATTGACCAACATCATTCAGCTATCAGTTAGATATTTTATATAAAACTAAGGAAAGAACTCAGGAATCTTCGTAAGAACCTCAATTGTACTTTTAATTTGAGAGACAACATTAGCGGATAGTAGATTGGTTCTCGATGTCCTAAATGAGCCATTTTTAGTTAGAATTTTAAAATTAAACCTGTAGATTGACATGAATTTGAGAACAAAAATTTCTTCGTTACATTATTAAAATTTCCATTAAACATTGAATAAATAAAATGCAAATATACAATAGAGAACTTTTGTCTAGACGTTCAATTTCTTGATTGGGTTAGAATGGTACAAATTCCAATTTTTAAATAGGTTCAACGTTAATAACATCATTTGGTATGCAGCCAAATTTAATAAAAATATTCAATAATGGAGATAAGTTTCTTAATTCTTTATTTTTTTATTATAAATGTTACATTAGTTTACAGAAAATATTATTTGTTATCATATATATTATTTTTCTCATATATCACAAGAGGTTATGATTAATTTTTACTTTCTATATACTAGGCAATAGATAAATGGTGTGAATTTACGTTATTCACGAAATCTTTTATATCGTCTAAATGGTTTACAAATCTGCACATAATTACCAGTATTATAATTTATATTTGAAATATAATTAAATCTTTTTTTAAAACGATTTTTTCTGTTTTTCCATTAAATTCGAAATACACTGTTGTTATTTACTCTAATTTAATATATATTAAAGTTCATATCAAAAATAAGATTATAATAAAATTAATAATGACCAATTACGTTGGAAATGTGAAATGTGAAATTTCAATTTTCAAAATTTCCGTTTTTTACTGAATAAAGTGAAAATTGGGTCAGAAACTATGTTAAAAAAACAAAATATAGCTTTTAATTTAAACTAAGATTTACAAGTATTTGCTTGTCTGAATCCATATGAACCATTCACGTATTAATGAATGACATATAAAAAAGTAATTTTCATTGTACTATACATTGGTCAGTGAAAATATACTGACGGAAATTTTCCATGAATGTTAAGCAGTAAATCGATTATATTAACGGGACCTCCATGAGTTTCTGCAACTATATATGCCTCCTTAAACGAAAAGATGCAGGTACATAGCTTCAATGGTAGTAACGACATTAGTCAAGCACAAAATCTAATGTATACTGAAGTAATCAATAATAGAAGGCATTGAAATCCTTATTAACTATATGTAAATAATTTAAATTCGTAGGTAAAGACAAACTCACCGAACATGTACTTGATTAGCTTTAACAAATATTATGTTTAAAATGTTTCTGCTATGCATTTTAACCTGCGCAAGTTGTTGTGGCTTAAATTAGAGAAAACCATTGCGGTTTTATATAGTGAGGATTTTTTCTGGCTAAAACATAGATTTTCAATTTTTTTGAACATCTTATTCACAGACTGCCTGATTATTTGCTATTTACAAATTTTTACGCACAGGCAAGTTGTTTTAACTTTAATTTTATATATTTGTCGTTTAATTTAGATTTTCGCCTTTGGGATTCAACAATGATATACTTAGATTGAAGCTTCAAATGATTTTTATTAAATCACTTTTGTCTGTTGATGTTAGGCACTCTTAGCACACGATCTCAGGGTATATTGTTAAACTTCCCAGGTAACTATTTTGTGCAAAGTATTTAAACACAAATTAACTGCGCCGTGGATGACAGTAAAAAATATCATCTTTTTGGCCCATCAATTAATATCCAAATCAATATCTCATTCAACTAGTCAAACGACGTTACTTAACAAATATCAATATCATGGTGCAAACAACACATCAAATAGCCTAGCATAATGTAATGGCTCAGTGTCAGGCTCAATATTTCAAGATTACATTAATTAATTTCAGTTGGATTTCGCTTTCATAAATTGTGTTCTGCAAGCAACACTTGTAATTATTTGCGAGGCTTGGTAAAGCAAGTCTTGCGATTCATACTGTACTGGCCAAATTTGTACAATGGTGTCGTTCACAAATATTGAAATCTGGAATAGATATAAAATAATAAATTATTAGGCTACTATAAGCATCGTAAAGTGCTTTCCTCATATGCACATTTGACTATGATTTTGAAATTGCCAGGTTAGTGGCCGTCAGTTCACAAGCAGACGCCTTATCAGTCTTGGTCTAGCTGAAAAGACTACGGTCTAGGAAATAAATTATTATATAAGATAAGAGATTTTACTCGACTATGTTTAGAACAGTACTTTTTAGCTTCTTCTATATTATTAAAACCAGATATAAGACTTCATAAATAAAAATAAACGGCAGAAATTACCTATGATGGGCAACTATCTCTGGGCATCACTTTCGCATTGGTGTCAATTCATATGTAAGAGAAAATAAGAGGCTTTAAGTAATAGTACTTATGCATGTGGGCGCTGGATAAATTTAACTTTCCAGAGACTAGCCTAATATATAAGAAAAGAATGCATTAGTTTTGTCCAAATTACAATTGTAACGGCTCAGAACAATTCGCCGACATATTGCCTAAATGAAATTCAAATTTCATTTACGCGGCACCAATTAAATCAAGCGGAATTTGCTGTTAATCCATGGTATGTGAGCTTTCGTTTTTAAAACTATATATGTACGGTGTATTTACCATGCTTGTCATTAGCCGTTTGATATCTCCTGCTGTGCACTTCGTGTGCTTGCTGTCTCACGTCAAATTGACTTTTTACCTACGCTGACTTCTGGACTTGCGTCACGCTATGTCATCTAGTCACTTGGATTTCACTCACGCCAATCTTGTTGCTGCACAAGTTTTCATAAGATCGATGATCTATTAATTGTACCTCTACGTGTGTCAGCCTCCACGGTGTTGTCGCAGATCTTCAACAAGACAATTCTGAGCCTTCACACAGCAACTCACCTCTCTGGTTTCGACGCCACAACGAAGGAACACCAGCCAGTCAACCAGAGCCGGCCTCAAGTGTCTAGGAGTATTTCTAGACACTGCAACACTGCCTAACTTTCTTGGCATTTGCCGGAGAACGCAATTCCCGCCCTAATAAGGCCCCCCAACAGTAACTGTCTCTCGTTATCCACGACTTTTAACTTTTTTCTCATATCGCGCAGCATTTACTTGCAGCCGGGGCGTTTACACAGTTGCGCAAGATGTCTTGATAAAGAAGGTGACAGCTAATTACGAAATACCCCCAAAAAATTTTGCGCCATTTTGCAAAAATAGTTTGCCAAGGAATAATTGCAGCATTCATGTGCGTGTCCTTGTACGAGAGAATGCAACCGATTCGAATTACATTATAAACCGCCTCTCATGGCATTTATAATTTAATAAAATTTTAAAGATTTTAATATGAGAGGTGTGGTCAAAATTTATTTAAAATGCATAATTAATGAGAAACGATGAATTGACTAAATTATTATTATTTAGTTATTATTCACACACTCTATTCGAATAATATTTTATTTGGATAGTTTTAAAACTGAGAGAAGGATAAAATTTTATACAACAAATGCAAGACAATGAGATAGAGAGAGAAAGTGCAGTATAATATCTGACCTGGCATATATCACGGGCGTTATTTAAAACCGTATGATGCTGTGTATTCGTAAATTTTTTGAATTGCCTCTTCTGTTGACCAAGTTTAAATTACGTAAACTTTATAATGTAGATGTGCAAACAGCAGTGTATCCATCATATGTAATTTGTCCATTAGCACTTGAAGTACAAATGTTAATATAGATTTGTGAATGCCGTTTCAATCATGCTTTGCCACTATCATCGTCATACTTATGATAACCAAAAGAACAATTTCTATATAGTTAAAGCCCATTTCGGTCATTTCGTTAAAATTTCTCTGTTCAAATTTCTTTAAAACGATTCTGTTTTACGAAATTGCGCAAAATTTTAATGCATATGGGTTAAATCACATTTTCCTCATCTCTATATATATATATATATATATATATATATATATATATATATATATATATATATATATATATATATATATATATGAGACAGCTAAATCTAACTTTACAATCTTTCATTTATATACATTCTGGGTTTTCATTTGATTATGTGGGTGGCAACAAATCTGACTCGGTTTTACTTCTATTTCTTGATTTGGTTGATTAATAAGTACGTATGCGTTCGTGTCTGTGTGTACCTGTTTGTATGTAAAGGTAATTCTCGCTGTATTGCAAAGTGATATCTGAGATCTGGTCATTATTGTTTTGATGGC